>CM053028.1:628367948-628535959 GCA_028564925.1 Lithobates sylvaticus | reverse complement strand
AACCACCTCTCGGCCTGCCCCTGCAGAGCTGCCAGAACCTCTGGCCCAGTGTGGCTCCTGTCCCCCAAACACACCAGCGCAAGCACGGCATGGCATCTTTTTGCCTGCGCACTTGCGTAGCCCCTTGTACGCCTACGGAGCACCGCTGGTTCCCAGGACAGAGCACTGGAGGAAGAAGAAGAGGAGGGGGTGGAGGAGAGAGGTGTGTCACAACCAGTAGCAGTAGTAGCGTTTTGGAGGCGTGGTGGCGGAACAACCTCCAACACTACTGCACCTTGTCCTGCATCCCTCCCAGCTGCCAATAGAGTGACCCAATGGGCCGTGAAAGAAAGGTAACGTCCCTGCCATGCCTGCTGGACCATGAGTCAGCGGTAATATGCACCTTACCGCTGACCGCCCTGTCCAGCGAGGCATGGACATTGCCTTCCACATGCCGGTAGAGAGACGGAATCGCCTTCCGTGAGAAAAAGTGGCGTTTGGGAACCTGCCACTGAGGAACCGCACATTGAACAAACTCATGGAAGGGGGCCGAGTCTACCAACTGAAAAGGCAGCAGTTGAAGTGCTAGCAATTTAGCCAAGCTAGCATTCAACCGCTGGGCATGTGGATGGCTGGGAGTGTACTTCTTTTGACGGTCCAGCAGCTGGGGCAGGGAAATTTGCCTGCTACTATCGGACGTCGGTGTACTGCAAGTACTTGGTTGTGACACACCTAATTCTACACCTTCAGTCCTCTCACAGCAGCTTTCAGAGAGGACTGAAGATGTAGTGGGGATGGAGATCCCAGCTGATGAGGAGCAAGGAGAGGTCCGCTTAGTTCTTTGGTGTGGGTCTTTTATGTGTGCCTGCCAACGAGCTGCATGGCAGGTCGACATATGTCTGGTCATGCTTGTGGTGCCCAAGCGGCTGATGTTTTGGCCACGCGAGATACGCTTGAGACAAATATTGCAAATAGCAGTGGTGCGATCTGATGCACTCGTCTCAAAAAAGGCCCACACAAAAGAACTTTTCTGATAAAGTGCAGAGGCAGCGCCCTGCACAGGCGGAGCTCTGCGGTGTTGTACAGTTGCTGTGCTGGCCTCTAGCTGGCCTCCAGGGGGCATCCTGCCTCGTTGGACATGTGACGCCACATCCTCCTCCTCCTCGTCCTCCTCCTCATCTTCTCTCCCTCCAGGCACCCACGTGGCGTCAGTGACCTCATCATCCCCTCCCTCTTCACCACTAGAGCAAACCTGGCAGTAACCTGCAGCTGGTGGAACAGTACTGCCAGATTGCTGTCCTTCAGCATCCCCTCTCTCTGCGCGCACACTACTGACTTCCTCAAGCTGGGTATCATCATCCGAGCCTTCGAATCGTTGGGCATCCTCCTGGAGCATGTACCCAACACTGTGCTCAAAGAGTTTGGGGGACTCCTCAGGAGGACATGGTGGGTCTAGGGAAAGGGTGGCTGATGATGCCATTGAGTACGCATTGGCAGGTGCTCTGCCAGTACCCTGAGCCTGGGTGAGAGAGGATGAGGAGGGCTTGGTCATCCATTCTACCAAGCCTTCAGCATGATGCGGCTCCACATGTCCAGCTGCCGAAAACAAAGACGCGCGTGTCCCATGGTCACGTGCTGATGACGATGCACGACCACGTCCACGGCCACGTCCACTAGAAACAGAGCCTGCCTGCCCTGTGTTCTTGGCTCTGCACGCTCTGCCTCCCCTTGGCGGTCTTCCAGCCATTGTAGTCGGTAGTCCTGTGGGTGCTGCTGAGAAGAAAATATAGGAGCTCTGTGTGATGCCACTAACACACTAGGAGTCCTATGGGTGCTTCTGGGAAAAAAAATATAGGAGCTCTGTGTGATGGCACTAACACACTACAAGTCCTATGGGTGCTTCTGGGAAGAAATATAGGAACTCTGTGTGATGCCACTAACACAGTACAAGTCCTATGGGTGCTTCTGGGAAGAAAATATAGGAACTCTGTGTGATGCCACTAACACACTAGGAGTCCTGTGGGTGCTGCTGAGAAGAAAATATAGGAGCTCTGTGTGATGCAACTAACACACTAGAAGTCCTATGGGTGCTTCTGCAAAGAAAATAGAGGAACTCTGTGTAATGCCACTAACACAGTACAAGTCCTATGGGTGATTCTGGGAAGAAAATATAGGAACTCTGTGTGATGCCACTAACACACTAGGAGTCCTGTGGGTGCTGCTGAGAAGAAAATATAGGAGCTCTGTGTGATGCCACTAACACACTAGAAGTCCTATGGGTGCTTCTGCAAAGAAAATATAGGAGCTCTGTGTGATGCCACTAACACACTAGAAGTCCTGTGGGTGCTGCTGAGAAGAAAATGTAGGAGCTCTGTGTGATGCCACTAACACACTAGAAGTCCTATGGGTGCTTCTGGGAAGAAAATATAGGAGCTCTGTGTGATGCCACTAACACACTAGAAGTCCTGTGGGTGCTGCTGAGAAGAAAATATAGGAGCTCTGTGTGATGCCACTAACACACTAGAAGTCCTATGGGTGCTTCTGGGAAGAAAATATAGGAGCTCTGTGTGATGCCACTAACACACTAGAAGTCCTGTGGGTGCTGCTGAGAAGAAAATATAGGAGCTCTGTGTGATGCCACTAACACACTAGAAGTCCTATGGGTGCTTCTGCAAAGAAAATATAGGAACTCTGTGTGATGCCACTAACACAGTACAAGTCCTATGGGTGATTCTGGGAAGAAAATATAGGAACTCTGTGTGATGCCACTAACACACTAGGAGTCCTGTGGGTGCTGCTGAGAAGAAAATATAGGAGCTCTGTGTGATGCCACTAACACACTAGAAGTCCTATGGGTGCTTCTGCAAAGAAAATATAGGAGCTCTGTGTGATGCCACTAACACAGTAGAAGTCCTATGGGTGCTTCTGGGAAGAAAATATAGGAGCTCTGTGTGATGCCACTAACACACTAGAAGTCCTGTGGGTGCTGCTGAGAAGAAAATATAGGAGCTCTGTGTGATGCCACTAACACACTAGAAGTCCTATGGGTGCTTCTGGCAAGAAAATATAGGAGCTCTGTGTGATGCCACTAACACACTAGAAGTCCTGTGGGTGCTGCTGAGAAGAAAATATAGGAGCTCTGTGTGATGCCACTAACACACTAGAAGTCCTATGGGTGCTTCTGGGAAGCAAATATAGGAGCTCTGTGTGATGCCACTAACACACTAGAAGTCCTGTGGGTGCTGCTGAGAAGAAAATATAGGAGCTCTGTGTGATGCCACTAACACACTAGAAGTCCTATGGGTGCTTCTGCAAAGCAAATATAGGAGCTCTGTGTGATGCCACTAACACACTAGAAGTCCTATGGGTGCTTCTGGGAAGAAAATATAGGAGCTCTGTGTGATGCCACTAACACACTAGAAGTCCTGTGGGTGCTGCTGAGAAGAAAATATAGGAGCTCTGTGTGATGCCACTAACACACTAGAAGTCCTATGGGTGCTTCTGCAAAGCAAATATAGGAGCTCTGTGTGATGCCACTAACACACTAGAAGTCCTATGGGTGCTTCTGGGAAGAAAATATAGGAGCTCTCTGTGATGCCACTAACACACTAGGAGTCCTGTGGGTGCTGCTGAGAAAAAAATATAGGAGCTCTGTGTGATGCCACTAACACACTAGAAGTCCTATGGGTGCTTCTGGGAAGAAAATATAGGAGTTCTGTGTGATGCCACTAACACACTAGAAGTCCTATGGGTGCTTCTGCAAAGAAAATATAGGAGCTCTATGTGATGCCACTAACACACTAGAAGTCCTATGGGTGCTTCTGGGAAGAAAATATAGGAGCTCTGTGTGATGGCACTAACACACTACAAGTCCTATGGGTGCTTCTGGGAAGAAGATATAGGAGCTCTGTGTGATGGGACTAACACACTACAAGTCCTATGGGTGCTTCTGGGAAGAAAATATAGGAGCTCTGTGTGATGGCACTAACACACTACAAGTCCTATGGGTGCTTCTGGGAAGAAAATATAGGAGCTCTGTGTGATGGGACTAATACACTACAAGTCCTATGGGTGCTTCTGGGAAGAAAATATAGGAGCTCTGTGTGATGGGACTAACACACTACAAGTCCAATGGGTGCTTCTGGGAAGAAAATATAGGAATTCTGTGTGATGCCACTAACACAGTACAAGTCCTATGGGTGCTTCTGGGAAGAAAATATAGGAACTCTGTGTGATGCCACTAACACAGTTCAAGTCCTATGGGTGCTTCTGGGAAGACAACATAGGAACTCTGTGTGATGCCACTAACACAGTACAAGTCCTATGGGTGCTTCTGGGAAGAAAATATAGGAATCTCTGTTTGCTGCCACTAACACAGTACAAGTCCTATGGGTGCTTTTGGGGTGCAGTGCTGTACTAACAGCACTGCGGTTGGTACTACTGAAATACTGTACTAACAGTAAGACACGCACCAGACTAATCCCCAGCAGCAGCTAAAAACACACTAACCAGCAGCAGCAATGGACGATCAATGACAGGTAGCAATGGTTTAGCAAATAAATAGCCAATGGTTTAGCAAAGTAGAGCAAATCTTTCTATATGAATCTAGCAAAGAGTGACACAGAATCAGCCTGATCTCTCCTAAAGCCGGAACTCATGTGACCGGCGCCGACGGCGTGGCGGCCTTTTAAATGAGGGGGCGTGTACTAAAGCCCCTGAGCTGTAATTGGCTACAGGTGTCCTGCCTGTAGCCAATTATGGCTCTCCGAGTTTCCGGCGCTGTGATTGGCCAAGCATGCGGGGTCACAGTGCATGCTTGGCCAATCATCAGCCAGAAATGCACTGCGCCGGCCGCAATGCATTGCGGGGCCGCTCGCATCACACGAATGTGATGCGAGCGGCCAAAATAGTTCTGGGCTCGCCGAGCGAGCGAACACCCGGTTCTTGATGCGAACATGGGTTCGCATCGAGCACCGGGCCCATCCCTATTCTTGATTGTTAGACCATTGAGAACATAGGAAGTGAGTGATTTGAAACAGTCTGTATCTTTCGGAGGTGGGCATTTCCAACTTACTAACACAGTATCCGATAGTAAGGGGCCGCCTGGTATTGAGGAAATTACCTATCCTGTATAGACCTTTGTCTAACCACCATTTAAACGCAAGTATGTTTTGACCGGGTGGAAATTCTGGGTTGTAGAACAAGTGCGCCAGTGGGCAAATGGGGGAGGTTAGGGCTGAGTGTTTTTGAAGTCTGTCCCATAATGACATTGAGTGAGAAAGGGTTGGGGCTAATATTGCAGGTCTGAGTCTCATAGTTTCATAGTTTCATAGAGTCGCAGGAGAGCCCAGAGTAAGTAATCTATTGTGTGTTGCGGCGTTGCTTGTCTCTCCATCAGTAGCCAGTCCGGTTTAGGGCCCCTGGCATAGGCTACAGAGATCTGAGCCAATTGCGCTGATTGGTAATACCACCAAATATTAGGGAGGGCCAGACCACCTTGGGTGTTGAGTCTATAAAGCGTTTCCTTGGAGCATCGTCTGCCTTTGGATCCCCAGATAAATTTCAGGATGGAGGATTGGAACCGTAGGAGTTGCGCTTTTTTAATAGGGATAGGAAGGGATCGGAAGAGGTACAGGAGGCGGGGAAGGAGGGTCATTTTAATGGAGTTAACCCTGCCCAGCCAGGATAGATCATATTTGGACCAAGTGGACATGTCAGCTTCAAGTTTCTTGAATGTAGGGGGGTAGCTGTTGGCGAATAACGGTAAGGTTTATGCCTAAATAAGGAATAGAAGTGGAGCTCCAGGTGAAAGGAAAATGTGATTGTAGGCGCTTAAGAAGGTTCGGCAAGATCAATATATTTAGAGCTGCGGATTTGGAAACATTGACTCGTAGGCCCGAGGCTACCCCAAACTGTTCAAGGAGCTTGATAATGTTAGGGGTGGAGATGAGGGGTGATGTGACAAAGAGGAGTAGGTCGTCCGCGAATAGGGCGCATTTATGTTCTTGAGGGCCACATGTGACCCCTTTAATGTCTGGGTGGCTACGAATGGCGATTGCTAGGGACTCAATGGTGATTGCAAAAATAAGGGGCCATAATGGGCATCCCTGTCTGGTGCCTTTCTCTATATAAAACGTGTTTGAGTACCTGCCTTGCAATCTTACTTGGGCACTGGGGTTGGAGTAAAGGGATTTCAGAATGCCCATGAAATTGGGGCCCATACCCCATTTTTCAAGGACCTTGAAAATATACGGCCAAGTGAGCGTATCAAATGCCTTTTGCAGGTCAATGGAAAGGAGGAATCCCTCCTGAGGGGGTCCCCCGTCCCATTGAGAGCCTAGAAGGGACACTATGTCTATTGCCCTCCTCACCTGGTCTGGGCCCTGTCTCCCCGGGATAAATCCAGCTTGATCTTTGTGGACATAGTGGGCTATAAATGAGGATAGACTGTTTGCCATTGTTTTTGTTAATAGTTTAAGATTATTGTTGATCAGGGAGATTGGGCGGTAGTTGCCTGTCATTGAGGGGTCTTTGCCTGGTTTTGGGATAACCGAGATATATGCCAGGTTCAAGGATTTATCCAGGGGAGATCCTTGTTGTAGGGAGGTAAAAAATCTTGCCAAGTAAGGCGACAGGGTGTCTGAGAATTTTTTGTAGTAACCCGCCGAGAAACCATCAGGGCCTGGGGCGGAGCCTCGTTTGAGGTTTTTAATGGTTGCCTTGATCTCCATGGATGAAATGGGTTGTTCAAGAAGATTCATGTGGTCGGTTGAGAGTTTGGGTATTGAAATGGAGTCGAGAAACTCTGTGATACTGGAGGGATGGACAGAAGTGTCTTCCTTATATAGGGAGGCATAGAAATCATGGAAGCATTCCATGATGCGTTGTGGGTTTTATGCTAGAAGACGTGTTTTGGGGGAGAGTTTGGTAGCCAGTTTGGATCCGATTTTTTTTTTTTTCCATAACGTTTTTATTGAGAAAATGGTAAAATAAACAGGTATAAAGAACTTTTACATACAATGCAAGTGTACATGAATGTGCAGGTACAATGGGATCTCAAGGATTATTACAAACATCATATAAGTATGACCTTGGGTTCAGTGGTCCCTTCAGTTGGGTCTTGTAACATATCCAGTTGCGGTAATATCCAGTGAAGGCAAGGTTGGAGTAGGGGATAAGAAAGGGGGTGTGTGGAACCTAAGTAGACTTGGGTACTTCAGTGCAAGTGGAAGAGGAGTTGCGCCAGTGGGGCCATCTTCAACGGGCCCCCCTCTGGCGCTATCGGGGTTTTGACCTTATACGGGCTGTGGTCAGGAGATCTCCTACACAATGTGGTTCGGGCAGACCGAAAAGAGCCAAGCTATTTCCGGTCTTCTGGGGAAGGAGAGAAGGGGGGAGGGAATTAGAGTAGAGCGGAGAAGAGAGGAGGAAGGAGGGGAGGGAGGGGTCTGATAGGTGGGGGGGGGGGAGAGGGGTAGGGGGGGGTACGGGTATGTTGGGGGGCCGTCACCAGTTTCCCCGGTACCCCTCAATGCGTGGGGGGGGGGGGTAGCTACGGTTTCAGAGGAGCGGTTCACGTGGATCCGTCCTATCCCGTGGGAATTATGGATTTGTATTGTTCTGTTGACTTGAAGTGTATCCAACACGCCCATGTTGTGGTGAACTTCTCCATTCTCTCTTGCGAGATGTGGATCAGTTCCTCCATTTCTTGTATCTTAGAGATTCTGTGCAGCCATTCTCTGATGGGGGGGGTGACAGTGGAACGCCAGTGGGCTGGAATGCAGAGTCTTGCTGCACTAACCATGTGCATTGCTAATGATTTGTGATAAGAGCGTTTGGAGAGGGAGGAGTGGTGAAGTAAGAACTGTGCGGGACCGAAGTCTAAGGTGTAGGTTGTGACTTTTTCGATTAGGGAGTGTACCTCTGTCCAGAATGGTTGAATGAGTGCGCATTCCCACCAGATGTGTAGCATCGAGCCCACCGCTGAGTTGCACCTCCAGCATTTATTTGTGACTGAGGGAGAGAATTTGTTTAGGCGTTCAGGGGTCCTATACCATTTAGTGATGATTTTATAGCTATTTTCTTGAATTGCTACATTAAGCGAGCCTTTGTGTGCGTACGTGTAAATTGCAGTCCACTCGTCGTCGGACAAGGACAGTTGTAAGTCCCTCTCCCACGACAAGCGGGCGCCATCGGCGGCCTGTTTAAGGGTTGGTGCCTCTTGCAGCAGTGAATATAGGAAAGAAATGACGTGTCTCTGTGGGGAGGTCTGGGAGCAGAGGGTTTCGAATTGAGTGAGATTCCTCAGACAAGCGGTCGGGGGGGTTTCGTGTAGTGAGGAAGTTCCTTATCTGCCTGTAGGACCAGAAAGGAAATGATTGGGTCTGAGATTTTGCTGCTAGGTCCTCAAGAGGGCGGATTCGGCCTCTTTTGAACATATGGTGCACCAGAATGTCTTCATGTGGCCATTCATCTAGCAGGAAGCGGTGTGATGTCCCCGGGGGGAATTCTGGGTTCTCTCGCAGGGGCGTTATAGGTCCCGGGTGTGAGGTTAGGTTGGCCGTGTTTATCAGGTTCTTGAAGGATGCTAGGGTGGGGGAGATAAGGGGGTGCGATCTGAGGCTTGGCGGCCAGTGTGTGGGTGAAACCCATGGTAGGACGTGTAGTGGGATGCTAGAGAAGGAGTTCTCGAGGGGGACCCAGGTTTTCTCTCGTTTATGAACCTTCCAGTCGACCACCCTTGCTAACTGGCAGGCTAGGTAGTATTGGTGGATGTCTGGTAGACCGATGCCTCCCCTTGTTTTGGATCTCGTAAGGCGGGTGTATTTTATGCGTGGGGGACGGTTTTTCCAGACAAATGTCGAGCAGTCTTTTTTGTAAGACTTGAAGAAGGAGGGTGGGAGATGTATAGGGATGGTCTGCATCAGATAAAGGAGCTTAGGTAGTATTACCATTTTGATGAGGGCAGACCGTCCGAACCATGAAACGTTAAGGTTCGCCCACTCCTTTAGCTCAGCCTGGATTTTAACTAGGGTCGACTGGAAGTTTCGCGTGTAGAGGTCCTTTAAATCTTTAGTGATTTGGATGCCTAGGTATGTTATTCCATCATCCTTCCAAATAAAGGGGAAGGAGGTTTTACAGTGAGCAACCTCTCCTGCGGGTAAGGATATATTAAGGGCGTGCGACTTAGAATGATTTATTTTGAGGTTTGACAGTGAACCGTAGATTTTTATGTCTTTTAGCAGGTTGGGTAGGGAAGTGCGGGGGTTTCTAAGAGACAATAAGATGTCATCGGCAAATGCCGAGATTTTAAACTCTCTGTTTGCGATTTGGATTCCGTTAATATCGGGGTTTGAGCGCAGTCTGTTAAGAAGGGGTTCAAGTGAGAGGACAAAAATGAGAGGGGAAAGGGGGCAGCCCTGTCTAGTTCCGTTGGATATGGAGAAGGCGTCCGACAGGTGACCGTTGACTCTAACTCTCGCTGAGGGGGAGCGGTATAGAGCTTCTATGAATGAACACATACGCGGTGGGAGGCCAACCCCCCTCAGAACTTCTCGCATGTAGTCCCAGGCCACTCTGTCGAACGCCTTCTCCGCATCAAGGGAAAGCAGGAAACCCTGGGATTTCGAGGAGGTAAGCCAGTGATGGAGGTTGAGCGTTCTAGTGGTGTTATCACGGGCTTCGCGGCCCGGGATAAAGCCAACTTGATCGGGGGAGATAAGAGTGGGAAGAAAGGGGATTATTCTATTCGCGAGGATTTTGGCGTACAATTTTATGTCGACGTTTAGGAGGGAAATCGGTCTATAGTTGGCCACTTGAGAGGGGTCTTTACCTTCTTTGGGGATAACTGTTATATGGGCTTCCAATAGTCTACCTGTCTGGGCATGAGGGTCGGCTAGGTGGTTGAAGGTCGTGAGCATTTTGGGGGAGAGCAGGTCTAGGAAAGATTTGTAGTATATGAGGGATAGACCATCTGGGCCAGGGCTCCTACCAGGTTTCATCTGTTTCACCGCCAGAGCAAGTTCCTCGGCTGAGATGTCAGTGTCTATGGAGTCAGCTTGTTGGGAGGTAATGGGTTTAGGAGAGAAGGAGCTGATGTATTCCCTAATTTTGGAAGTACGACTGTCATGTGGGTTTGAGGGAGAGTGTCCTTCGGGTAAGTTATATAATTTAGAATAAAATGTTTCAAATTGTATGGCGATGTCCTCGTTTTTGGAGTGAGTTGTGCCCTTGTTGTCTCTAATGTGGTGGACAATAGAGGAAGATTTGGCGGAGTGGACGGTGCGGGCCAGGAGTCTCCCGCTTTTATTCCCGTGTTCGTAGAAGACGCGTTGTTGTAACACATAACGCCTTCTCGTGCGTTTCCCTAGCTCATCTAGTAGAAGGGTTCGTGCAGACGTGAGCTCTTGGAGTGTCTCTATCGCCATAGATCTCTTGTGAAGGGATTCTAAGTGTCTGATTTTGGTCACTAAGGAGTTGATAAGTGCCTGTTGTCTTTTTTTTGCTAGTGTTGCTATCTCAATGAGCTTCCCTCTTACTACACATTTGTGGGCTTCCCATAGGGTTGTAGGTGTGATTTCAGGGGTGGAGTTCTCATTGAAGTAGTTTTGTATGGTGTCTCTGATTTGGTTAAGTATTTCAGGGTCTTTTAAGAGCGAGGGGTTCAGCCGCCAGGTTTTCGTCCTAGTTGGGGAGTCAGGGAAGGTGAGGTCTATTTTGATGGGGTGGTGGTCGGAAAGGAACATCGGTTCTATCGAAGCATTAGATACAAGGGTCAGGTCTGGTTGAGAGAGGAAGAAGTAATCAATTCGGGAGTACTTTAGGTGGGGAGGGGAGTAGAAGGTGTAGTCTTTGGTATCGGGGTGCATGGTACGCCAGGTGTCATGTAGAGTCAGGTTTTGTAGTTGTAATTTGATCTGTCTCAGCGCTCTGAACGGTAGGGCGGAGGAACCGGACGAGGTGTCTAGGGTGGGGTTGAGTGGGACATTGAAATCTCCGCCTAGCAGGGTCATGCCCTCTTGGAAGGTGGATAGGAGGTCGCATATTTTCCTAAAGTAGGATACTTGGTGTTCATTGGGGCAATATATATTTGCAAGTGTGATTGGTTTGGTTTCAAAGAGGCCTTTGATAAAAATGAACCTGCCCTCCGGGTCTATTAGCGACTCCTTCAGTTTGAAGTTGGCGTGTTTTGATATTAGGATTGATACTCCTTTGGTTTTTGCTTGGGGGTTGGTGGCGTGTATCGCAATTCTGTAAGTTTGATTCCTGAGGGTGGGGATGGAATCCGATCTAAAATGGGTCTCTTGTAGGAAGAGGAAGTGGGCATTGTGTTTGGACAGTTCAGTAAGGATCTGGGATCTCTTTTCGGGGATGTTTAATCCCTTCACGTTTAGGGATACGCACCTTAAGGAGGGGGGTTGTTTGGTATTTCGAGCTGCCTGCATCCTGGGGAAATGTAGGGGATATTATGCGTTGCTGATTGAGGTTAAGAGGTTGGTTTGGAACTGGGGACGGCCCCCGGTGAAGGGAGTGTCTAGGGGCGGTGGGTGGAGGGGGGGGGATTTAGAGAAGGGTGAGGAAAAGGGGATCAAGAGGGAGGGGGGAGAGGAGGTAGGGGGTGAGGTTGCCTTATTAGGAGTAAGGCAGAGTGGCTTTCCGGTTGGATTTCGGTATGTAGGGAGAGGGGAGAAGGGAGGAGGGGAGGGAGTGGGCAAGGGGTGGGAGTAAGGGGAGGGGGCGGGAGAGAAGAAACTAGAGAGATGTAAGAGAGAGAGGGGGAGATTCAGGGGTGGGGGTGGGGGAAGTTGTACACAGACTATGTGGTAGAAACAACCAGAGGTGGATCCAAACCTAGGAGGAGGAAGGGGTTTGTTCCACCTGCAAATATACAACTGGTTGGTCAGCTAGTATCCCAAGGGGATGCTGTGTGGGGTAACGGGAACTATTGGGGATCTAGGTGGCACGGCATCAGAGAGGACTCTGAACGCATAAGTAGGGCAAAGTGGGGTTCAGGTAGTTAGAGTAGCCTGGAATAGGGAGGGATTGTCTAGCCGTTCAAGGCGGGCTGGAGGGTGAGGTGTTCGGGCAATGAGGGCTTGGTATGATTATCCGAAGGGTAGGACTTGTGGATCGGGGGAACTGGATCATGAGACTGAACTGTCTCCAGATTTGACATGTCTATACACTCTAGTTACGGTGGGGGGTCTAGGACCAGGAACAGGATATCTAGACACAGTTTAAATCAACAGAAGTCTGAATGAAAACATTTATATCAAAATAAAAACTGTAAACCATAAATCGTAAACATAGTGAGTTAAATCTTGTCGAACTCATGGGCACCCCTTTTTGGTCTAGGTCCCCATGTGTGGGTCCTTATCTACGTGAAAGGGTGGCAGTATGGGAATATCCCTGGTGTGTGTGCCCCCTCTAGTAGGTTGCGGCAGCTTTGGGTACTGATGTGTCGGTCACGTCTGTTCGGGGTTGTGTGGAGCAGTTCGGTTAAATATGACTTGCGAATTGTTAGGTATTGTAGGTTCAGTCGAGAGTATCACCTAGAAAGGTCTAGGTATGGGGTCTGAGGTCTCTGCGGTCGTGCCCGGGGGGGGTGTACCCCCGGGATTATGTCTGGTGTGTTACTGTCTACCTTGGGTTGCTGCCCGGTAGGGCGTGTGACGGTTGCAGTCGAGTGGATCCTGGTCTTCTGATACAGTAGGTCGCCTCTGGGATGGTATCGTCGGTGTGGATTGCTCGAATGTGTGTCCTGTTGGCACTGTGGAGGACTATAAACCATATGGTCATACAACAGTTAAATTAACAACTCAGTCTTATATTGGATCCGATTTTATCCTTTTGAGAATAGAACCTTGCCCCTGACCACCGGAGGTGTTTTTCAGCCTCGGTAGTGAGGGCCAAGTTGGGCTTCACTCTGGCTGCTTCTAGTTTTTGAAGAGATGACTGAGTGTGTTCTCGTTTGTTACATCTACAGATTTCCTGGTACTCTTTGGTGAGATTGTCTATTTCGGCTCTGTGTTCTTTTTTTAACCGGGATGATAGCTGAATGATTTTGACCCTTATCACTGCTTTGTGGGCCGCCCACAACGTAACTGGGGAAATAGCCTCAGTGTCGTTTGTTTGAAAATAATCTTGATGACGCTCTTCTATTTGTTACCTCCCCCCATATCACATTACCAAATCTCCTACAACTCTTAGACAGGTTTGCCCGGATTTCGGGTTTAGAAGTTAATCAATCAAAGTCTAAAGCTCTAAATTAGGGATGAGCCGAACACCCCCGGGTTTGGTTCGCACCAGAACCTTCGAACGGACCGAAAGTTTGCGCAAATTTTCGAACCCTATACGTTATAATGGACGCGAACGTTCGAAATCAAAAGTGCTAATTACAACGGCCAATATGCATGTTAATGTCATAAAACAGGTTTGGGGACCCGGGTCCTGCCCCAGGGGATATATATCAATGCAAAAATAAATTTTAAAAACTAACGTTTTTTCGGGAGCAGTCATTTTAATGATGCATAAAGTGAAAAAAAAAAAAAAGTGAAATTTTCCTTTAAATATGGTACCTGGGGGGTGTCAAAAGTATGCCTGTGAAGTGGCATGTGTTTCCCGTGTTTAGAACTGTCCTTGCACAAAATGACATTTGTAAAGGAAAAAAAGAAGCCATTTAAAAACACTTGCGGCTTTAGGTTTGTTCTTAAGTAGAATCTGAACAGGTACATTATGAAGTGTAGCTCCATCCCAAAAAAATCTATTTTTTAAGCTTTTTGGAGAACATAGGGAGGGGTTATCACCCCTGTAACATTTGCTGTCTTTGCACATCTGTTCAGAACATGTCCCCTCACTTTCCGTCCCAATGACAAATGTTTTTGGAAAAGTGGGATTTTAATTGAAACAAGGATTGGTGATAAAGTATCAGTAGAGAGGAGATACCTTTTTCCCAAATTAAATCTAACAGGATAGAATTTCCCTTCCTAGGGGTAGATTTCCTCTCACTTCCTGTTTTCTCTTTCCGTTTGCAAGTAGGAGTCGTTTGTAAGTTGGGTGTTTGAAAGTAGGGGCCTGCCGTATATACTCTGCAGAAATTTGCCCTATTAGATGTTGGTGTAGCCACAAGACTGGTGGGCACAGGAATGGGCCCTGCTGTGAGTTAATAGATCAAGATTTGTACTTGCATGCACCTGTTGAACCGGGCAGAAAAATTGGGCCTTTGGTGGTGGTGGTGGTGGTGGTGGACGGTGTTGCCACAAGACTGTAAGCTCTCACAGTTACTCTTGATGGGCGCAGGAATGGGCCCTGCTGTGAGTTATTAGATCAAGATTTGTAATTGCAAGCACCTGATGAACAGGGCAGAAAAATTGGGCCTTTGGCGGTGGTGGTGGACGGTGTTGCCACAAGACTGTAAGCTCTCACAGTTACTCTTGGTGGGCGCAGGAATGGGCCCTGCTTTGAGTTATTAGATCAAGATTTGTAATTGCAAGCACCTGATGAACAGGGCAGAAAAATTGGGCCTTTGGCGGTGGTGGTGGACGGTGTTGCCACAAGACTGTAAGCTCTCACAGTTACTCTTGGTGGGCGCAGGAATGGGCCCTGCTGTGAGTTATTAGATCAAGATTTGTAATTGCAAGCACCTGATGAACAGGGCAGAAAAATTGGGCCTTTGGCGGTGGTGGTGGACGGTGTTGCCACAAGACTGTAGGCCCTCATAGTTACTCTTGGTGGGCGCAGGAATGGGCCCTGCTGTGAACTATTAGATCAAGATTTGTAATTACCCGCCCCTGTTAAACAGGGGCTGAAAAATTGTGCCTTAGGCACTGGTGCTGGTGCCACAATACTGCAACCCCTCACAGATACTGTACTTGGAGCACAGCAGTCACACGTGTTGCGAAGCATTTTTTAAAAAAAATTGTAAGTACACGCCCCTGTTAAACAGGGGCTAAAAAAATTGTGCCTTAGGCACTGGTGCTGGTGCCACAACACTGCAACCCCTCACAGATACTGTACTTTTTTTTTTTTTAAATTGTGTTTTTATTGAAAATTTCAAAGTTACAGAAAATGCAGTGTCATAAATGTATATTCAAATTCAGACAACAAAGAAAAATGGGGTTCACAGATGTGAACCACCTAAAAAAAAAAAAACAACAAAGAAGAACACATGTACGGGTTGAATTAAAGTACATATAACTTACAACATAGGGGAAGAAGCCAAATACAATACAAGTCAGTATACAATTTAGGGAAGCACTTAGGACATTGAGGATTCACTGGGGTGTCGTATCAGGTAAGGAGGAATGGATGGTACGGCCAATCAAAGTGCGGTATCAGGTAAAAGAGTGCCATATTCAGACATGTCCCAAAGGTCCCATATTTTGTTAAATTGGGGGATACAATCGTGGACAGAGGCTGTCATGTATTCCATCCTGCGGATATCCGTTATGAGTTGGAGGAGTCTAGATTTGGGAGGGGTAGATGTGGAAAGCCAGCAAAGGGGAATTAGTCGCCGGGCAGCCAACAAAAAGTAGGTCACCAGGCGGTTGCCCTGTTTTGTGATACCTGGGAAGGGGAGGCCTAGTAAATAATGAATGGGATCAAGTGGCAAAGATACGTCTATTACTTTCTGTATTAGCTCCATTACTTCCTGCCAGAGAGGTTGGATCAGGGGACATTGCCAGAAAATATGATATAGGGAACCAACTGAGAGTCCGCAACGCCAACAGTGGGCCGGGGTCGAGGGGTCATATTTATGGATGACTTCAGGTGTTTTGTACCAGGACATAAGAATTTTTATAGATGTTTCCCTCTGAGTGACACATTTGGAGGATTTAAAAATAGAGGACCATATTCTATCCCATTTTTGGAGGCTGATAGGTCTTTCCAGTAAGATTGCCCATTTTTTCATGTATAGGTGAGTAGTCTCGGACATAGGGACTGACTCTTGGAGAATAAGATGAATGGAGGAGACTAGGTGAAGTTGGTGGGGACCTTGAGCACAGAGTGATTCAAAGGGGGTGGGAATATCCAGAGTTAGGGTAGGAGAGTATGTTTGGAATAGGTGTCTAATTTGCAGGTAGAAGTAAAACATTTTGGGGGGAATTGCGTATTTCTCTTGTAAGGTATCAAATGTGTGCAGGTGTCTAGATACAGGATTGACTAAATTACGCAGTTGGAAGACAGAAGCGTTGACCCAAGGGAGAATATGTCCCAGAGATAAACTGTCTGGAATGGATGGATTAAATAAAATGTTCAAAAGGGGGGGGCATGGGGATGAGAGGGAGTAGGACTTGCAACATTTCTGCCATATAGACAGAGAAAAATTCATAGGGGCAGTACATTGGCGTTTAAAGATAGAGTTAGTTTGTGGCAAGTCTGACCATATTAGGGAACATGGATGAACCGGGTATAGAACACCTTTCTCTATATCTGACCAGTGATTAGGAGCCTGTAGACTGGACCAGGAAACAACGGTCCTAAGGTGAGTGGCGTAATAGTATTTTATGACATCCGGTGCACCCAGCCCCCCACGAGTTTTGCGAGAGAATACTACCGAGGCTGCTATACGGTGGGCCTTATTGTTCCAAATGAACTTTAAGAAAGCCCTCTGCACAGCTTTGAGCTGCGAGAGGGGGATGGCTACAGGGAGGGTTTCAAAATGATAGAGCAGTCTAGGCAGAATAGCCATTTTGAGAACATTTACCCTGCCCAGGAGGGAGATAGGATATTTGGACCATGTCTGTAGTGATTTATTGATGTCTGTAATCAGGGGGGGGGAATTTTCAGAGTATAGTGTGGAATACGTTGATGTAAGACGTATCCCTAAGTATTTGAGGGATGTAGAGCACCATCTATAGGGGTAGGAGGACTGCAGTTGGGAGAGGAGGAGTGGAGGGATATGTATAGGGAGGGCCTCTGTTTTTGAAGTGTTGACCTTATAGCCTGATATAGCACCAAAGGAAGAGAGAAGGCTGTGTAAGGAGGGTAAGGAAATTAGAGGTTGCGTAATGGTGAGCAGAATGTCGTCTGCAAATAAAGATAGCTTGTATTCCCTCTGTCGCATTACCACCCCATGAACACTGGGTTGCAGGCGGATATATTCGGCCAGGGGTTCCAGGCATAGTATAAACAGTAATGGGGAGAGGGGACATCCCTGCCTCGTGCCATTATGCATGGGGAAGCAAGGCGACAGAAAGGAGGACATTTGAACCTGTGCAGATACTTGTGAATACAGAGCTTTTAGCGCACTAATAAAGGGGCCCCTGAGGCCAAATCTCCCGAGGGTAGCGAACATATATGGCCAACTCAACCTATCAAAGGCTTTCTGTGCGTCAAGACTTAAAACCAGGGCTGGAAGAGAGTTTCTGTCTAATAGGTCAATAAGATCTATGGTGCGTCGGGTATTGTCCCCCGCATGCCTGGATGGAACAAACCCCACCTGGTCTCTGTTAACGAGCTTAGGAATAAATTTGGACAGTCTGGATGCTAGAATTTTAGTAAATATTTTGTAGTCTGAATTTAACAGAGCAATGGGCCTATAATTGTCTGGAAGGGAGGGGTCTTTCCCGGGTTTGGGGATCACAGATATGTAGGAATGTGTGAACTGCGAGTGAGGGGATTGGCCTTTAAGGAGGGAGCTATAGAGGGATAGAAGATGAGGGGACAATATGTCTATAAAGGTTTTGTAATAGGAGTAAGGGAGGCCGTCAGGGCCGGGGGATTTATGTAAAGGGAGGCCTTTAATGGTGTTGTAAAGTTCCTCAGTAGAGATAGGGGCATTGAGGTCAATGAGGTCTGTAGAGGAGAGAGTCGGGAGCCTAAGGTCAGCAAAAAAAGTTTCAAAGTTATCTTGTGAAAAATTGAAGTGGTTTTCGGGTGACAGGCAATTATAGAGTTTTTGGTAAAACTCGCCAAAAGTTTTAGACATTTCACGGGGACAGTAGGTTTTAGTGCCGTCTGTTTTAACAAGGAAGTCAGGGAAGGAGTTAGAGGGCCTAGGGCGGAGTTTATTCACCAACATTCTATGGGGTTTATTCGAGAATTCGTAAAATTTCTGCTTAGACCATAGTAGGGCTTTCGCTGTTTTATTAAAATGTATAGTTTTAATTTTTTCCCTCAGTAGTACTACTGTGCGAAGCCTCGACACCGTGGGATTTCTCAACAACTGTTTCTCCGCAGACACCAAATCAGATGTCAGCGTCTGCAGGAGCCGAGAACTGTCTTTTTTTAATCGAGAACCTTCTGCAATACATACCCCACGAAAGACAGCCTTATGGGCTTCCCACAGTGTCGAGGGTTCTGGGACAGAGCCTTCGTTTAGCGAAAAATAATCCTTCAGGCTGGAAGCCAAAGAGTTACGCGTGGGTTCCGATCGGAGGAGGTGATCATTGAGACGCCAGTGACATGTCCTAGGATGGGGTTGGGATAGTAAAACATCTAGGGTTATAGGTGCATGATCAGACCATGTGATGGGGGCTATATCAGAATTGACAGTGTAGGGAATGAGAGGAGCTGATATGAGAAAATGATCTAATCTAGAGTACATTTTATGGGCCGTAGAGTAGAAGGTAAATTGTTTGGTCGTTGGGTGTTTGATCCTCCAAGAGTCAAATAATTTATGCGATCTAGTGCATTTGCGGAATGCGTTGGCTTGGGAGGCAGTTTTCTGGGAGAGATTGGCACCTGAGACACTTTGTCTGTCTCTTGTAGGGGACATGACCAAGTTAAAATCACCGCCCACTATAGTGAAGGGCTGAGGGTGGTATTGAGGGGAATCGAGAACTTCGTTCAGGAAGGCTATCTGTCCACTGTTGGGGGCGTAGACATTGACCAGAGTAAAGGAAGAGGACATGTAGTCACAGTCCAGGATAATGTATCTACCGTGTGGATCTGTAAATGAACTTTTAACCCTTATTGGGCAAGATTTCTTGATTAGAATAGCCACTCCTGCCTTGCCTGAAGGGTCTGAGGCAAGATAGGATGTAGGATAAAGTTTAGATGCAAATTTAAACGATCCACCGGTGTGGAAGTGGGTCTCCTGAACCATGACTACATCCGCCCCTGAGGATCTGAATTCCTTAAGGGCGATCCAACGTTTCCGAATGGAATTCAGACCCTTAACATTATATGATAAAAGTTTTAAAGCCATGGGTATTGCAGATAAAGAGGCACATGTTGTTTAAGATCTATAAAATTACATACATTGTTTCCGACTCTATGAGTAAGTTGCAAAGAACAAATATAGGAATACCAGGGGTAGTTAAAACCAAAAAACATGATCAGGAAATAGTTTTCCTTATAAGCTGACACAGACCTGTGATAAAGGGGGGGGGGAAGGGTGAGTAGACCTCGGAGGGCTGTATTGACTTGTAACCCATAAAATAGAACATTTCAACCACTTGCTTGTGGTTTCAGTAAGAACAGAAAAATAAATGAAAAACAAGAACAAAAAAGAAAAAAACATTAGCAGAAAGCCTGAGACAAATTCATGTCTCAGGAGGCCCGAGACAACGTCACGGGCCAAGAGGGGACGCATGACGACCACTAACCAGGGGTACTGGAGAGAGAGCAGGAAAACCGACCGTTCTCCTTATGGCAAAAAAAAAAAAAAAAAACATAAAAGAAAAAGTGCAAACATCTAAAATGAAAACGGTGCAGAATATCAAAGCACAAAAACATGTTTCACCACATGGGAGTGTGAAAACAGATGTCTCACCTGCAGAGAGGCATGGGGAATGGAGCAAAAAATAAAAACCATTGCCTCATGGTGAGACATGTAAACAAACCTGAAGTCCAGGACACAATACAAGTGTTCATCTTGGACTTTTAGGAGGCAAGGAAGAAGCTGGACATCTTACAAGATGCGTGTCATCATGGAGGTTGCTTGGAGGACCGAGGGCGCTGAGGAGTAGAAAAGTGCTTCTTGGATTGATTTCGGACCGGGGTCCAGGTGCGACTTGGCGTGGTAGGGAAAGGGCGAGTTGGTACTTGAGTAGGTTGGGGGTCCTCATCAGGTAGTGGAGGGAGTGCAAGACTTTTGATGAAAGCATCACCTTCTTGGAGATCTCGCATGCTGTGCTGGACACCATCCTTGGAGACAACAAGGCGGAAGGGGAAGCCCCAGTAGTATGGTACCCGGTGTTGTTGGAGATGGGCTGTGATGGGGCGCAGATTTCTTCTCTTGGTTAGGGTTATAGGCGAGAGGTCACTGAAAATCTGCAGCTTGGCCCCCTTGTAGGATATTTGCGATTTGTTACGTGCAGCCAAGCTCAGGGCCTCCTTGCTGTCGTAGTAATGGAAACGTACGATGACATCCCTGGGCCTTGCTCCAGCCGGAGGTTTTGGGCCCAGGGAGCGGTGTGCCCTATCAAGGCGCCAGTCCACATCCACAACTGCTGGAGCAAGGGTATTAAAGAGACCCAGGAGATAGGAACGTAATGAGGTGTCACCAACCGTTTCAGGGATACCACGGAACCTAAGGTTCTGGCGTCTTTCGCGGTTCTCAAGGTCTTCTTGTTGTAGTTGCAATTGGGTCATGGATTGTTTGAGATGGTGGTTCTCTTCTTCTATCGTTTGCACATAGTTCACCAGATCGTCAAACTTATACTCTAAAGCATCAGTGCGCTCACCAATCTGATCAATTTCCCCCCTCAGCTCTGTAGAAATCTTGCTCACCTCTGCCACAATGTTCCTGGTAATCTGCTGGAGCAAAATTTGCAGCTTAGCGTCAAGTTTGGCATCCAGGATGTCTGGGGTTAACACCCCTTGTGTAGCAGGCAGGGGGTGGTCCAGGGTAGGATCAGGGGAGCTACTGTGTTCCTCGGTCCCCATGAGAGGATCCATCGAGGCGAACGGATCTGCGGCGGTACTCGAGGCCGCGGATTGCGGCCTAGTGATGTATCGATCCATGCTTGATCCCGCCCGCGGACCAAACAGGGGATTGTATGAATGTTGCTGCTGGCCAACCTTTCCCATGTGGCGCTTGGATATCAGGGTGTTATGGGTGTCTTACCCCCGGAGCTTTTGAAGCGAATTGAGCGGTGCGGGGGTCTCGGAGAACGGACGGGTCCCGGAGCTCACTCAGCAGACGTCCGCCATGTCAGGAAGCCGCGCATGCGCTCACAGATACTGTACTTGGAGCACAGCAGTCACACGTGTTGCAAAGCTTTTTTTTATAAAAATTGTATGTACACGCCCCTGTTAAACAGAGGCTGAAAAATTGTGCCTTAGGCACTGGTGCTGGTGCCACAACACTGCAACCCCTCACAGATACTGTACTTGGAGCACAGCAGTCACACGTGTTGCGAAGCTTTTTTTTATACAAATTGTATGTACACGCCCCTGTTAAACAGGGGCTGAAAAATTGTGCCTTAGGCACTGGTGCTGGTGCCACAACACTGCAACCCCTCACAGATACTGTACTTGGAGCACAGCAGTCACAAGTGTTGCAAAGCTTTTTTTTAAAAAAATTGTATGTACACGCCCCTGTTAAACAGGGGCTGAAAAATTGTGCCTTAGGCACTGGTGTGGTGGCATGGATCATTGAGGAGGAGGAAGAGGATAGTCAGTGAACATAAGAGGACAGTCACTCAGCATCAGCATAGGCAGTCTTGAAGGGATGTGACATTATAAATTATTCGGTTATATCCGCTTCAGGTGCCTGGTAGCTGGTGGTGATCCAAGACTGATTCATTTTGATGAAGGTCAGTCGATCAACCGAGGCGGTGGACAGGCGCACCCTATGATCGGTGACAAATCCTCCAGCAGCACTGAATGTGCGTTCGGAAAGAACGCTGGAGGCAGGACAGGCCAGTAGCTCAATTGCATACTGTGCAAGCTCTGGCCAGTGATCCATCCTCAGGACCCAGTAAGCCAGAGGATTTTCGGTGGGAAAGGTGTCCAAGTCTGACCTTGCCCCAAGGTATTCCTGCACCATGTATATCAGACGCTGGCGATGGTTGCTGGAACCGATCATACCTTGGGGCTGCGGACTAAAAAATTGTCTGAACGCATCGGTCAGACGTCCACCTTCCCCACCGCTCCTTCTGCTACTGACCGAAGCCTCAGCAACTCGTCGCCCAGGACCAGGAGTTTGTAACCTCCCAGTTTCTGGGAACGCGTTGCACAGACCTTTCTGCAAGGCCTCCCTGAGATGTCTCATCCTCTGCTCCCTCTGCGACGGCAAGATAAGGTCCGCAACCTTACCCTTGTACCGCGGATCAAGGAGAGTGGCCAGCCAGTAATGGTCCCTCTCCTTGATCCGAAGAACACGAGGATCCTTCCGCAGGCTTTGCAGGATCAGGGAGGCCATGCAGCGTAGGTTAGCTGAGGCATTCGGTCCGGAGTCTTCTGGGTCACTGAGGATGACATGATCGCCAGCCACCTCCTCCCAGCCACGTACAAGTCCACTGGTTTGTTGGGACTGTACATCATCCCTAAAAGACTGCTGCTGCTGATGCTGAGTGCCAGGCTCCACCTCCATGCTCACACAATCCTCCTCCTCCTCCTCCTCCTCCTCATCCTCTTCCTGTGTGATGGGTGGGACAGAAGGAACACTGTCCGGATAAAGGGGGCCTTGAGAGGCAAGGAAGTCCTCCTCTTCCTGCCTCTGTTCTGCCTCAAGTGCCCTGTCCATTATCCCACGCAGCGTATGCTCCAACAGGTGGACAAGAGGGACAGTGTCACTGATGCATGCACTGTCACTGCTCACCATCCTCGTGGCCTCCTCAAATGGTGAGAGGACAGTGCATGCATCCCTGATCATGCTCCACTGACGTGGGGAAAAAAAACAAGCTCCCCTGACCCTGTCCTGGTGCCGTAGTCGCAAAGGTACTCATTGATGGCCCTCTGCTGCGTGTGCAGTCGCTGCAGCATGGCCAACGTTGAGTTCCACCTGGTGGGCATGTCACATATTAGGCGGTTCTTGGGCAGGTTCAGCTCCTTTTGCAGCTCAGTCAGCCGAGCACTGGCATTATAAGATCGGCGGAAATGCACATAGACTTTCCTGGCCTGCCTCAGGACATCCTGTAAGCCTGGGAACCTGCCCAAGAACCGCTGCACCACCAGGTTGAGGACGTGAGCCATGCAGGGCACATGGGTGAGCTGCCCCTGTCGCAGGGCGGAGAGGAGGTTGGTGCCATTGTCAGAAACGACCATTCCTGGCTTAAGCTGACGTGGCGTCAACCACCTCTCGGCCTGCCCCTGCAGAGCTGCCAGAACCTCTGGCCCAGTGTGGCTCCTGTCCCCCAAACACACCAGCGCAAGCACGGCATGGCATCTTTTTGCCTGCGTACTTGCGTAGCCCCTTGTACGCCTACGGAGCACCGCTGGTTCCAAGGACAGAGCACTGGAGGAAGAAGAAGAGGAGGGGGTGGAGGAGAGAGGTGTGTCACAACCAGTAGCAGTAGTAGCGTTTTGGAGGCGTGGTGGCGGAACAACCTCCAACACTACTGCACCTTGTCCTGCATCCCTCCCAGCTGCCAATAGAGTGACCCAATGGGCCGTGAAAGAAAGGTAACGTCCCTGTCCATGCCTGCTGGACCATGAGTCAGCGGTAATATGCACCTTACCGCTGACCGCCCTGTCCAGCGAGGCATGGACATTGCCTTCCACATGCCGGTAGAGAGACGGAATCGCCTTCCGTGAGAAAAAGTGGCGTTTGGGAACCTGCCACTGAGGAACCGCACATTGAACAAACTCACGGAAGGGGGCCGAGTCTACCAACTGAAAAGGCAGCAGTTGAAGTGCTAGCAATTTAGCCAAGCTAGCATTCAACCGCTGGGCATGTGGATGGCTGGGAGTGTACTTCTTTCTACGGTCCAGCAGCTGGGGCAGGGTAATTTGCCTGCTGCAATCGGACGTCGGTGTACTGCAAGTACTTGGTTGTGACACACCTAATTCTACACCTTCAGTCCTCTCAGAGCAGCTTTCAGAGAGCACTGAAGGTGTAGTGGGGATGGAGATCCCAGCTGATGAGGAGCAAGGAGAGGTCCGCTTAGTTCTTTGGTGTGGGTCTTTTATGTGTGCCTGCCAACGAGCTGCATGGCAGGTCGACATATGTCTGGTCATGCTTGTGGTGCCCAAGCGGCTGATGTTTTGGCCACGCGAGATACGCTTGAGACAAATATTGCAAATAGCAGTGGTGCGATCTGATGCACTCGTCTCAAAAAAGGCCCACACCAAAGAACTTTTCTGATAAAGTGCAGAGGCAGCGCCCTGCACAGGCGGAGCTCTGCGGTGTTGTACAGTTGCTGTGCTGGCCTCTACCTGGCCTCCAGGGGGCATCCTGCCTCGTTGGACATGTGACGCCGTATCCTCCTCCTCCTCGTCCTCCTCCTCATCCTCTCTCCCTTCAGGCACCCACGTGGAGTCAGTGACCTCATCATCCCCTCCCTCTTCACCACTAGAGCAAACCTGGCAGTAAGCTGCAGCTGGTGGAACAGTACTGCCAGATTGCTGTCCTTCAGCATCCCCTCTCTCTGCGCGCACACTACTGACTTCCTCAAGCTGGGTATCATCATCCGAGCCTTCGAATCGTTGGGCACCCTCCTGGAGCATGTACCCAACACTGTGCTCAAAGAGTTTGGGGGACTCCTCAGGAGGACATGGTGGGTCTAGGGAAAGGGTGGCTGATGATGCCATTGAGTACGCATTGGCAGGTGCTCTGCCAGTACCCTGAGCCTGGGTGAGAGAGGATGAGGAGGATGAGGAGGGCTTGGTCATCCATTCTACCAAGCCTTCAGCATGATGCGGCTCCACATTTCCAGCTGCCGAAAACAAAGAGTCGCGTGTCCCATGGTCACGTGCTGATGACGATGCACGACCACGTCCACGGCCACGTCCACTAGAAACAGAGCCTGCCTGCCCTGTGTTCTTGGCTCTGCACGCTCTGCCTCCCCTTGGCGGTCTTCCAGCCATTGTAGTCGGTAGTCCTGTGGGTGCTGCTGAGAAGAAAATATAGGAGCTCTGTGTGATGCCACTAACACACTAGGAGTCCTATGGGTGCTTCTGGGAAAAAAATATAGGAGCTCTGTGTGATGGCACTAACACACTACAAGTCCTATGGGTGCTTCTGGGAAGAAAATATAGGAACTCTGTGTGATGCCACTAACACAGTACAAGTCCTATGGGTGCTTCTGGGAAGAAAATATAGGAACTCTGTGTGATGCCACTAACACACTAGGAGTCCTGTGGGTGCTGCTGAGAAGAAAATATAGGAGCTCTGTGTGATGCAACTAACACACTAGAAGTCCTATGGGTGCTTCTGCAAAGAAAATATAGGAGCTCTGTGTGATGCCACTAACACACTAGAAGTCCTGTGGGTGCTGCTGAGAAGAAAATATAGGAGCTCTGTGTGATGCCACTAACACACTAGAAGTCCTATGGGTGCTTCTGGGAAGAAAATATAGGAGCTCTGTGTGATGCCACTAACACACTAGAAGTCCTGTTTGTGCTGCTGAGAAGAAAATATAGGAGCTCTGTGTGATGCCACTAACACACTAGAAGTACTATGGGTGCTTCTGGGAAGAAAATATAGGAGCTCTGTGTGATGCCACTAACACACTAGAAGTCCTTTGGGTGCTTCTGCAAAGAAAATATAGGAGCTCTGTGTGATGCCACTAACACACTAGAAGTCCTGTGGGTGCTGCTGAGAAGAAAATATAGGAGCTCTGTGTGATGCCACTAACACACTAGAAGTCCTATGGGTGCTGCTGAGAAGAAAATATAGGAGCTCTGTGTGATGCCACTAACACACTAGAAGTCCTATGGGTGCTTCTGCAAAGAAAATATAGGAGCTCTGTGTGATGCCACTAACACACTATAGGAGCTCTGTGTGATGCCACTAACACACTAGAAGTCCTATGGGTGCTTCTGGGAAGAAAATATAGGAGCTCTGTGTGATGCCACTAACACACTAGAATTCCTGTGGGTGCTGCTGAGAAGAAAATATAGGAGCTCTGTGTGATGCCACTAACACACTAGAAGTCCTATGGGTGCTTCTGCAAAGCAAATATAGGAGCTCTGTGTGATGCCACTAACACACTAGAAGTCCTATGGGTGCTTCTGGGAAGAAAATATAGGAGCTCTCTGTGATGCCACTAACACACTAGGAGTCCTGTGGGTGTTGCTGAGAATAAAATATAGGAGCTCTGTGTGATGCCACTAACACACTAGAAGTCCTATGGGTGCTTCTGGGAAGAAAATATAGGAGTTCTGTGTGATGCCACTAACACACTAGAAGTCCTATGGGTGCTTCTGCAAAGAAAATATAGGAGCTCTGTGTGATGCCACTAACACACTAGAAGTCCTGTGGGTGCTGCTGAGAAGAAAATATAGGAGCTCTGCGTGATGCCACTAACACACTAGAAGTCCTATGGGTGCTTCTGGGAAGAAAATATAGGAGCTCTGTGTGATGCCACTAACACACTAGAAGTCCTGTGGGTGCTGCTGAGAAGAAAATATAGGAGCTCTGTGTGATGCCACTAACACACTAGAAGTCCTATGGGTGCTTCTGCAAAGAAAATATAGGAGCTCTGTGTGATGCCACTAACACACTAGAAGTCCTATGGGTGCTTCTGCAAAGCAAATATAGGAGCTCTGTGTGATGCCACTAACACACTAGAAGTCCTATGGGTGCTTCTGGGAAGAAAATATAGGAGCTCTCTGTGATGCCACTAACACACTAGGAGTCCTATGGGTGCTGCTGAGAAAAAAAATATAGGAGCTCTGTGTGATGCCACTAACACACTAGAAGTCCTATGGGTGCTTCTGGGAAGAAAATAAAGGAGTTCTGTGTGATGCCACTAACACACTAGAAGTCCTATGGGTGCTTCTGCAAAGAAAATATAGGAGCTCTGTGTGATGCCACTAACACACTAGAAGTCCTATGGGTGCTTCTGGGAAGAAAATATAGGAGCTCTGTGTGATGGCACTAACACACTACAATTCCTATGGGTGCTTCTGGGAAGAAGATATAGGAGCTCTGTGTGATGGGACTAACACACTACAAGTCCTATGGGTGCTTCTGGGAAGAAAATATAGGAGCTCTGTGTGATGGCACTAACACACTACAAGTCCTATGGGTGCTTCTGGGAAGAAAATATAGGAGCTCTGTGTGATGGGACTAATACACTACAAGTCCTATGGGTGCTTCTGGGAAGAAAATATAGGAACTCTGTGTGATGCCACTAACACAGTACAAGTCCTATGGGTGCTTCTGGGAAGAAAATATAGGAACTCTGTGTGATGCCACTAACACAGTTCAAGTCCTATGGGTGCTTCTGGGAAGACAATATAGGAACTCTGTGTGATGCCACTAACACAGTACAAGTCCTATGGGTGCTTCTGGGAAGAAAATATAGGAGCTCTGTTTGCTGCCACTAACACAGTACAAGTCCTATGGGTGCTTTTGGGGTGCAGTGCTGTACTAACAGCACTGCAGTTGGTACTACTGTACTAACAGTAAGACACGCACCAGACTAATCCCCAGCAGCAGCTAAAAACACACTAACCAGCAGCAGCAATGGACGATCAATGACAGGTAGCAATGGTTTAGCAAATAAATAGCCAATGGTTTAGCAAAGTAGAGCAAATCTTTCTATATGAATCTAGCAAAGAGTGACACAGAATCAGCCTGATCTCTCCTAAAGCCGGAACTCATGTGACCGGCGCCGACGGCGTGGCGGCCTTTTAAATGAGGGGGCGTGTACTAAAGCCCCTGAGCTGTAATTGGCTACAGGTGTCCTGCCTGTAGCCAATTATGGCTCTCCGAGTTTCCGGCGCTGTGATTGGCCAAGCATGCGGGGTCACAGTGCATGCTTGGCCAATCATCAGCCAGCAATGCACTGCGCCGGCCGCAATGCATTGCGGGGCCGCTCGCATCACACGAATGTGATGCGAGCGGCCAAAATAGTTCTGGGCTCGCCGAGCGAGCGAACACCCGGTGCTTGATGCGAACATGGGTTCGCATCGAGCACCGGGCCCATCCCTATTCTTGATTGTTAGACCATTGAGAACATAGGAAGTGAGTGATTTGAAACAGTCTGTATCTTTCGGAGGTGGGCATTTCCAACTTACTAACACAGTATCCGATAGTAAGGGGCCGCCTGGTATTGAGGAAATTACCTATCCTGTATAGACCTTTGTCTAACCACCATTTAAACGCAAGTATGTTTTGACCGGGTGGAAATTCTGGGTTGTGGAACAAGTGCGCCAGTGGGCGAATGGGGGAGGTTAGGGCTGAGTGTTTTTGAAGTCTGTCCCATAATGACATTGAGTGAGAAAGGGTTGGGGCTAATATTGCAGGTCTGAGTCTCATAGTTTCATAGTTTCATAGAGTCGCGGGAGAGCCCAGAGTAAGTAATCTATTGTGTGTTGCGGCGTTGCTTGTCTCTCCATCAGTAGCCAGTCCGGTTTAGGGCCCCTGGCATAGGCTACAGAGATCTGAGCCAATTGCGCTGATTGGTAATACCACCAAATATTAGGGAGGGCCAGACCACCTTGGCTGTTGAGTCTATAAAGCGTTTCCTTGGAGCATCGTCTGCCTTTGGATCCCCAGATAAATTTCAGGATGGAGGATTGGAACCGTAGGAGTTGCGCTTTTTTAATAGGGATAGGAAGGGATCGGAAGAGGTACAGGAGGCGGGGAAGGAGGGTCATTTTAATGGAGTTAACCCTGCCCAGCCAGGATAGATCATATTTGGACCAAGTGGACATGTCAGCTTCAAGTTTCTTGAATGTAGGGGGGTAGTTGTTGGCGAATAACGTGTCAAATCTAGCGGTAAGGTTTATGCCTAAATAAGGAATAGAAGTGGAGCTCCAGGTGAAAGGAAAATGTGATTGTAGGCGCTTAAGAAGGTTCGGCGAGATCAATATATTTAGAGCTGCGGATTTGGAAACATTGACTCGTAGGCCCGAGGCTACCCCAAACTGTTCAAGGAGCTTGATAATGTTAGGGGTGGAGATGAGGGGTGATGTGACAAAGAGGAGTAGGTCGTCCGCGAATAGGGCGCATTTATGTTCTTGAGGGCCACATGTGACCCCTTTAATGTCTGGGTGGCTACGAATGGCGATTGCTAGGGACTCAATGGTGATTGCAAAAATAAGGGGCCATAATGGGCATCCCTGTCTGGTGCCTTTCTCTATATAAAACGTGTTTGAGTACCTGCCTTGCAATCTTACTTGGGCACTGGGGTTGGAGTAAAGGGATTTCAGAATGCCCATGAAATTGGGGCCCATACCCCATTTTTCAAGGACCTTGAAAATATACGGCCAAGTGACCGTATCAAATGCCTTTTGCAGGTCAATGGAAAGGAGGAATCCCTCCTGAGGGGGTCCCCCGTCCCATTGAGAGCCTAGAAGGGACACTATGTCTATTGCCCTCCTCACCTGGTCTGGGCCCTGTCTCCCCGGGATAAATCCAGCTTGATCTTTGTGGACATAGTGGGCTATAAATGAGGATAGACTGTTTGCCATTGTTTTTGTTAATAGTTTAAGATTATTGTTGATCAGGGAGATTGGGCGGTAGTTGCCTGTCATTGAGGGGTCTTTGCCTGGTTTTGGGATAACCGAGATATATGCCAGGTTCAAGGATTTATCCAGGAGAGATCCTTGTTGTAGGGAGGTAAAAAATCTTGCCAAGTAAGGCGACAGGGTGTCTGAGAATTTTTTGTAGTAACCCGCCGAGAAACCATCAGGGCCTGGGGCGGAGCCTCGTTTGAGGTTTTTAATGGTTGCCTTGATCTCCATGGATGAAATGGGTTGTTCAAGAAGATTCATGTGGTCGGTTGAGAGTTTGGGTATTGAAATGGAGTCGAGAAACTCTGTGATACTGGAGGGATGGACAGAAGTGTCTTCCTTATATAGGGAGGCATAGAAATCATGGAAGCATTCCATGATGCGTTGTGGGTTTTGTGTAAATGAGCCAGAAGGCAAACGTATTTTGGGGAATGCTAGAAGACGTGTTTTGGGGGAGAGTTTGGTAGCCAGTTTGGATCCGATTTTATCCTTTTGAGAATAGAACCTTGCCCCTGACCACCGGAGGTGTTTTTCAGCCTCGGTAGTGAGGGCCAAGTTGAGCTTCACTCTGGCTGCTTCTAGTTTTTGAAGAGATGACTGAGTGTGTTCTCGTTTGTTACGTCTACAGATTTCCTGGTACTCTTTGGTGAGATTGTCTATTTCGGCTCTGTGTTCTTTTTTTAACCGGGATGATAGCTGAATGATTTTGCCCCTTATCACTGCTTTGTGGGCCGCCCACAACGTAACTGGGGAAATAGCCTCAGTGTCGTTTGTTTGAAAATAATCTTGATGACGCTCTTCTATTTGTTACCTCCCCCCATATCACATTACCAAATCTCCTACAACTCTTAGACAGGTTTGCCCGGATTTCGGGTTTAGAAGTTAATCAATCAAAGTCTAAAGCTCTAAATGTGTCCCTAGATGTCATTGCATATTACATGTTGGTACCACGTGTTTTATGTTATGCGTTGATCACACTGTTATCATACCATTTGATTTCTCTTTATTTGACATGTCATGTTGCTGTATGGCATACATTATTTTTTTTTCAAAAATGCAATAAAAATGTATTGAACTCAGTATATATAAAAAAAATAAATAAATAAATAAATACAACTTTCAGACACTGGAGAATGATGATGGGAATAAAACGGTTTCCAGGTTTGGAGATCATGTGTAAGTTCATCAAGGTTCTAATTTGTTGTAGGACTGTTAGCACCAGAGGAAAACAGAAATTCTCTAATAGGGATGGAGAATCCTTCGACATTAAGGAGTTCATAACGTGCAATTCATCACATGTGGTGTACCTCATGTGGTGTCCATGTGGACTCTTTTATGTCGGGAGAACTAAAAGACTTCTCAGAGTACAAATAGCTGAACATTTAGCAAACATTAAGAAAGGGTTCGGCTACCATAGTGTGTCATTACACTTTCGGGAAAAACATAACCGTGACCCCTCACTGATACAATTCTGTGGAATTGATGTAGTCCAACAATCCTGGAGGGGCTCCAACAGGGTGAGGGATCTATCCCAAAGAGAAACTCGCTAGATATTTGCTATGAAATAAATGTCTTACACCTAGGGGGCTCAACATTGAGGTGGACCTCAATTGTTTTATCAATAATTTTTGAAGATTGAAATTTTTTTTCCGTTATCAGGTCCACTTCTTATCCAGTAAACACCCATATATATATATATGAGTATATATATATATATATATATATATATATATATATATATATATATGTAGGGTGTATATAAGTGCTATTATGCACTGTTTATTAGGTATTATTCTCATTTTTTATGTTTTATTTATTTATATGCACACTTTTTTTAGTATAAATTGATGTCCAATATTTGGTTACAGTAATTCCAAATATGGATATTTTTGATATAGCTAGAGAGATGTGAGGATGTAACGTCTCTTCACTCCCATCATGCGATGTCGACTGTATGAGGGGGTGGTTCGACTCATTAATTATGGGGCTTATAACTCTATGATATAGATAGATATCATCCTCCACCCATTTGAGATACTGTATGTATTCTCATATATGTGGACATTTTTTTATGTTTTTATTATTCAAATTATTTTAACTGATTTTTGTATCCATGCACTAACATATATATGTAGTTTGATCTAGCCTTATACATATATGTGTTGAGTGAATTGAACGATCTTTAAGATAATAGAGAAATCATTTTTATCTTAATATATATACCTTGGTCATAATGTTCAGTTTTTAAAATAAAAGTCAATCGACCACACTATATTTCAATAGAATGTGAGATATAAATGGCACTAGCAGTGTTTTGATCCATATTTGATGTAATAAATGTATAAAAGATAATATTGGATGCAATGGCCGGGTGGAGTATGGTCACCGGGGCGTCCTCTGTTTGTTAGAAAGGAGATGCTACCTGTGAATGATTGGCTATTCTCACCATGATAAATTACTTATCCCAATTGACATGCGCAGGACCATTGAGGCAAGGAGTGACGCATAGGAGATGCGTGCCTTGCTATGTACGTGGTCGCGTATTCAAGTTGTGCACGCAAATAGTGCGTGCGGCGATATTATAGTGCGCATGCGCGGGTTCCCTGTGATGGATGCACGGTAGACTGAGCTCTGGGTGGAGAGCAGACCAACGCAAGGTGAGGGGACGGGACGTGACGTAGATCCGTCACACATGCGCATTGGGTCTGAGTGATCAGGTGATCACCTAAGGGGCACTATTTAAATCTAGCAGTCAGTCCGTGTAGCCAATCCCTTAGGAAGAAGTCTTGTATGACGAAACATGTCAGGGGCGTGGCTACACGGACACTGAACACTTGTTTGTATCTCTGGCGGTCTTGAATCTGATCCATTGATGTTCACCTAACCGGACTTTTACTGTTGGGGATTTTTTTTTATGAGGAGGACCCATATCAGGAGCAGTCGTGGGGGAGGTGGTGAGATCAATATTAACAGAGTTTGGATCGTGGGTGACCATATTGAGCGCTTTGCCAGTTCATCTTTCACTCATGCTTGCTGTGGATATGTGCTGTGATTTGCTGATTTTGCTGATTTTCACTTTATCACATGTGAGTTCAACCTTTGAAGTGTGAGTGTGGTTATTTTTGAAATAAATTCTTTAAAACTGAGTCACGCTATGTGGAGCACTTTTGATTTTATATTTTCACATATGGAGAGAGTGATTGTGGCTTGATCGTATCAATAACCCAGGTGTGGTTAAATTGATCATTTGCCGACCACGAGAGTGGACGGCAACACCATCTGGTGAGTGCGGTCTCATTGGGAGAGGGATCACAAGTGGTGGAAGATTGGAAAATAATTTCTTTGGATATATTTTGGTGGATTTATTTCCTTTGAAGATTGTTTCATTTTTCAAACACAGTTATTTATGGACTTTTAAAGTGTTCACTTCAACATTATTTCACGTGGTGTTATTTATACAGGATTATTTTATATTTCTGTTATTTCACACACAAATATATATATATATATATATATATATATATATATATATATATACAGTGGCGGAACTACCAGGGTCGCAGCAGTCGCACTTGCGACTGGGCCCTGGAGCTCGCCGCTGTGTGTGGGGGCCCCCGCCTGCCTGTTCTCCACTGTTAGGTGCCGCCCGCCGCCGCCCGCCGCCCACTTCTGTCATGCCGATCAGTTCGCTGTCACAACAAAAACGTCCTGATCCGAATCCGATGGCATCTACCATGCATCAGTTCGCCTCAACGTACCCCAGTCGAGTTGGCCTCATTTCATTCCAAAATTCTCGGCAATCAGCAGTCACACTCATAAAACGACACCTTGCGCCCACGACATGGCACAAACGTTTCTCATTTCACTCAAAAAAAAAAAAAAAAAAAAAAAAAAAAAAATAAATAATAATAAGTAGTGTATATGCACAGACGGGGGACACACCCCACGAGGCACACCTCACCAGTTCTCTTTATTTTTTCTTCCCTAGGTCAGTCCAAGTTCAGTAGGTCCACCCTGCACAGGTTGGACGGTGTTTCTCCAGGTAAAATATAAAAACTTACCGTGTACGCACGTCCACGTACGTGCGCACACTTGTCCTTTCCAGAGCACAGCAGTTGGGTACGTATGTTTACACAAGGAAAGAAACAGTCTTGGCTTATCTCATCCCCTTGAACAGCTCCGGTCGACCTTCTTACGACTTAGACGCCTCAAGACATCGCCTCAGGGCACAGCCCATCGAGGACCATGTCGCAAGCGGGCAGCGAGGATCTCACCGCCCCCTTGTCACGTTCCCCCAGTGTCCATGAGTGACAGCATCCAGTCCCTCAGGGGATGGACCATCCCCAGACTGACGGCAGAACTTAGACGCAGGGGCGTGCCGTTCCCCGCCACGGCCAGGAAGGCGGAGCTCTTCAGGCTCTTGTTTCCTCCTCCTGCCATGGCAGGGCCCAGCACTCAGCAAGCCTCCCTCCAGTCTATATCTGCGGCCATAACACAACTCCACACCATGGTGTCGTCCTTGGCGAACACAGTCACGGACGTCCAAGCCAGAGTATGACGAAACATGTCAGGGGCGTGGCTACACGGACACTGAACACTTGTTTGTATCTCTGGCGGTCTTGAATCTGATCCATTGATGTTCACCTAACCGGACTTTTACTGTTGGGGATTTTTTTTTTATGAGGAGGACCCATATCAGGAGCAGTCGTGGGGGAGGTGGTGAGATCTATATTAACAGAGTTTGGATCGTGGGTGACCATATTGAGCGCTTTGCCAGTTCATCTTTCACTCATGCTTGCTGTGGATATGTGCTGTGATTTGCTGATTTTGCTGATTTTCACTTTATCACATGTGAGTTCAACCTTTGAAATGTGAGTGTGGTTATTTGTTGAAATAAATTCTTTAAAACTGTGTGTGGGGGCCCCCGCCTGCTCTTAGGTGCCGCCCACCCGCTTTCAGGGGCCCCCCGCCCGCTCTCAGGGGCCGCCCACACGCTCTTAGGTGCCGCCCCCCCGCTTTCAGGGGCCGCCCGCCCGCTCTCAGGTGCTGCCCGCCCGCTCTCAGGGGCCGCCCACCCGCTCTCAGGGGCCGCCCGCCCGCTCTTAGGGGCCGCCCGCCCGCTCTCAGGGGCCGCCCACCCGCTCTTAGGTGCCGCCCGCCCGCCCGCTCTTAGGGGCCGCACGCTCGCTCTCAGGGGCCGCCCGCCGCCCGCTCTTAGGTGCCGCCCGCCCGCTCTCAGGGGCCGCCCACACGCTCTTAGGTGCCGCCCGCCGCCCGCTCTTAGGGGCCGCCCGCCCGCTCTCAGGGGCCGCCCGCCGCCCGCTCTTAGGGGCCGCCCACCCGCTCTTAGGTGCCGCCCGCCGCCCGCTCTCAGGGGCCGCCCACCCGCTCTTAGGTGCCGCCTGCCGCCTGCTCTTAGGGGCCGCCCGCTCGCTCTCAGGGGCCGCCCGCCCGCTCTTAGGTGCCGTCCGCCCGCTCTCAGGGGCCGCCCACACGCTCTTAGGTGCCGCCCGCCGCCCGCTCTTAGGGGCCGCCCGCCCGCTCTCAGGGGCCGCCCGCCGCCCGCTCTTAGGGGCCGCCCGCCCGCTCTCAGGGGCCGCCCGCCGCCCGCTCGCTCTCAGGGGCCGCCCGCCCGCTCTCAGGGGCCGCCCGCCCGCTCTTAGGTGCCGCCCACCGCGGGACACCATGTAGGGAGGCAGACGCTGGAGTGAAGGGGGAGGAGCTCTCCCCTCTGCACAAGACCCCATGACATAGGAGCATCCCAGGACGAAGGAAGTAATGATGAAGGGGAAGGAATCGACTGACCAACTAAAAAAGTAAGTGACACATTTTCAGTGCAACTGATCCCACCCCCCTCACCACTGATCCCACCCTTCCTCACCAATGATACCACCACTGATCCCACCCTTCCTCACCAATGCCACCGCCACTGATCCCACCCCCCTCTACCACTGCCACTGATCCCACCGCCCTCACCACTGATCCCACCCTTCCTCACCAATGCCACTGATCCCACCCCCCTCACCCACCCCCCTCACCTCTACCACCGCCACTGATCCCACCCCCCTCACCACTGATCCCACCCTTCCTCACCAATGCCCCCGCCACTGGTCCCACCCCCCTCTCCACCCCTACTGCTGCAACTGATCCCACCACGGCCACTGATCTCACCCCCCCTCACCGCCACCTCTGATCCTACCCCCCCCCTCACCACTGCCACTGCTATAACCCCCTCAACAGCACCACTGTTCACATCCCTCCACCACTGCTGCCGCTTATCCCATCCCATCCACCCCACCACCACCACCGCTGCCACTCATCCCATCCCATCCCATTCCCCATCACTGCCACCACCGCTAGCTGCCACTCATCCGAGCCCCATGCTCCAGGGGGCCCATGCCCCACCCCTGTACACCTGGATAGGAGGGGCGGAAGGGGCGGCATATAGAAGATCCAAGACCCTCTATTTTCCTCCTGCAGTTACTGAAAGCCTACTTCTCCTCTCCCTCCCACCGATATTCAGAGGCTGCAGAAAGAAAATGGAGGGGATTGGTTCCTCTATATGCCGCCCCGCTGCTCCTCCTATCCAGGTGAACAAGGGTGACACATGGGCCCCTGAAGCATGGGGCTCGGTCGCCCCGGGGGTCAGGGGGGCCCTTCATGGTTTCTTGCACCGGGGCCCTGAAGGTTCTAGTTACGCCTCTGTATATATATATATATATATATATATATATTTTTTTTTTTTTTTTTTTTTTTTTTTGCTTTGAAGCGCTGCTTGATTATATTTTCAAACACTTTTTCACTACACGTTTGATGGTAATCTATTTTGTTCTAAACATGTCCATGTTAGGAACATTTTCTAACTTTTATAAAGGACTGTGTGCTGTCCGAGGTGAGATTGTGATCAGATTTGTATGTAGCTGATACTTTGTACGTACATATTATGTTTATTATTATTGTTGTTAATTAGAACTATAAGTGCACAGAATGAGCTCAAACCCCACCCTGTGTGTACACTGATCTGCTGTTGATGATTGAAATAGATACAAATAGACAAACATTTGACTGGGCTTATTGAGTAGATACAATGTTTTGTTTTTCTCGCTTCTTTCCTCCAATGAATTGTGGGTTAAGAACTCCACAATCTTCTCAACTTGTGATTTCAGATAAAGTAACAATGTAAGGCGGGAGATTGTGGAGGATCTTTTATTGTAACAATGTGTGAGTGCGGCATAAGTGTTTATTCAGCTCTGCCACCTTGTGGTCATCCCTGGTAGAACACTTGTGTGTGTGTGTGCAGTGCAAGGAGGTGAATAGGGAATTTATACAGCCAGAAAGAGGAGATGATCTCCACAATAAATCTAGAATCAGGATGGGAATAGAAGGGAGGTTTATCCCTCCCAATCTGACAGATCCACGGTACTTCTCATCTAAAGATCAATTGTATTATTATTTTAGCATTGCCACACAAACATGCTCTACATAGAGCCGGACATTTCTAGTCATATTCTCCAATTGAGTTTTATATTATTAATATTGTCAGTTAAAGTTCACTGTAAAGGCAAACCCTTTGTCTTCTTATCACACTCAGACTTGTAATACAGGTGAGGAGTAATGACAGCAAATGTGATCACAGTACATCATTCTCTCATCTCTTTTCATTCCAATCTGTCTATGCTGATCGTCTTCTCACCGCTAAACCCCTCCAACCAAAACCATCCACCCCTCCATGTCTGTCTGTATCATTTATTAGAACGTATTTCATGTGAAGGAACGATGTGATCTCCTTACAGGGACTGATTTTATTGTCCTCCGTCCTTTATTTCTGCTGAATATATTTTGGAGATCAGAGATCATTCAATACCAAACAAACATCCCCCAGCTGAAAGGAACACAGATCTCAGATCCTCCTCCTTTCCTCAATCCGAAGAAATCGCCCAGAACTGCGATTGGTGCAAATATGAAATCGATTCATTCAAATTTCCCGCCGGAATTCTATGGAACGTTCCAATGATCTCGGATAGAATAATCCGACACTAAAATCTGATATCTCTTCCTCCGGGAACATCGATCAACGCTCCTCTGAAATGTCGGGCAGTTTAACCAGGAATAATAAATCCATTAGAAATATGAATGTCTCATGTCTTCTAGTCTTTTCTTTACTCCACAATGCAGATTCCGCCCTGCTAGAGAATGTTTTCTATAGAGATCATCAATGAAAAGTCTACAGAACAAGTATTTTCTGGGCTGAAAACAGAAAAAATATCTCAGAACACATTGCTTTGAAATCCTCATCAGAAAGACATTACTGGCTGATGAAGGAAACGCCCACAGCTCTGATTGGCTCAGGTTTAAAATTTCCCCGCCTTAATTCTTCACGAACGTTACAGAGAAAGAAAATAACCCCATTATCCCGCCAAACCCGAGACCATCAGATGAGACATTTATCCGAGAGATATCATCAATGCTTTATTTTCATTGATTAGTCCGGAATGAATAGAAATGGATTGAGAAGATTGTTGAATAATGTAAAACATTTCCATATGTTCCGTTATTACTAGATGTGAAAAGGACTGGTAGAGATCATTACACTGTCAGATACAAATGTACAATGAATCTAGAAAACAAATGTTTCATGTCAGATCGGTCTCCACTTTGGAACTAGAAATCAGCAAAATGTTATCAAAGTTACGAAGTAAATTAAATTGTCTGCAGACTGGTGAAAGGGGCGGGGTCACATCCACAATTATCGGTTTCGCTCATTTCGATTACTTGTGCAAGAAAAGTTTTCTTCCATTTATTGTTGTAGTTTATAACTGATTGTGAACTCGCATTGTAAAAAATGATCTGAGATCTACCATGATCTGCAACTGTCTGCATGATTTAGCTGTTCTTACATGAACCAGCTGTGGTAAGCGTGAAGGGGGATCTTACAATCAGATTGTACAGTGTATGGTCAAGCTAGACATCGCACCACTTCCTACATTTCTTGCTGAAACAATGACCATCAATTCTTATCACTACATGAGAAATCTGTAGAAATGTATGTTCAGAGTTATCACTCATTAGCCCTTTGTTGTACGAGGTTGGTGGTCCCGATTCGTGTTGATGAATCGGAGATCATAATTTACCTCCAAATCCAGAGTGTGCGGCGTTCCTGTATAGCCAAATAGAACACATCCGTGCATGTATTCCATGCAGATTGCCTGCATTCCCTATATCACAAGAGAATAGTGGCAGCTCTTTGTATGAGAAGGTGGGTGGCCCTGAAAAGGGCCTTTGTGTAGGTGAAGTAGGTAGGCGTCTATGAGGGTTTAGCCTCCGAATCCGTAGAGAGTGCGCCCCTGGCGTTTGAGAGCATAGACGACATCCATGGCGGTGACGGTCTTCCTCTTGGCGTGCTCGGTGTAGGTGACGGCATCGCGGATGACATTCTCCAGGAAAACCTTGAGCACTCCGCGGGTCTCCTCATAGATGAGTCCGGAGATGCGCTTGACACCCCCTCTGCGGGCCAAACGTCGGATGGCGGGTTTGGTGATGCCCTGGATGTTGTCCCGGAGCACCTTCCTGTGCCGCTTGGCGCCTCCTTTGCCCAGACCCTTCCCTCCTTTACCGCGACCAGACATGACGAATATTTCCTGCTCAAACAGAAACTACGCTCAGCCGTCTGCCTGCCCTCATATATACAGCCTGAGCGGACCTGATGGGAACCTTCCCAGGAAAGAGGCGGAGTCACACCCATTCAATACAAACAAAGAGAATTATATGAATCTATAAATCTCCTGATTCAGATACAGCAATACATCTCTAGAAAATCAACGTTATTCCTACTTCTTAATGTTTTTTTTTATTTTATTTTGTCTTGTTTTTCTATTTATACCTGGAGATTACACGGGAAACATGACTTTTTAACACTTCATAACAGAAATACAATCGCCATGTTTCAAAGGCTCATTGCGATTTAATATTTATAAAACATTATTTTGAAAGGGAAACAAAATAAACATTTTTTCTAACAGACATCTCACCTTCATGGGTGTAAAGCCTGATGGGCCACAGATGGGAGACACGAGGAGAAGGGGCGGGGTCTAGTCACTTATTGCACTGTAGAGAATTTAATTTATTTAGATCCTTTTCAATATTTTGCAGAATGGAAACGGATGTGATCCATCAGAAGCGCAATATTTTCTTTATTGATTAATCGTACACATTTTGCTGGTATGTCATGATGATTGTTGCCTATTTCTACCAATAATGTCATATTTCCCGATTATTATATAGGAAGAACCAAATATGTGCAATTGCTATATGTATAAATTGTATATCAAAGAGAGAGAGGCATATCTATATCTATCTCTCTCTCTTTATATATACATATAATATTTCTATTTTTTTCTTACCATTAACATAAATAAATAGTTTTCTTTATTTACCTCGGAGATTACACTGAAAACAAACATTTGTCACACATCATAATAGAGAATACAATCACCAGCTACTATTGTTAATAACATTTTCATATTTATAAAAGATTAAGAAATACAGATGCCCCACATCCCTGTTTCTAAGACAAAGCCGAACTGATGGGGGACTGATAGAAAGGGGCGGGGTCACAGCCGTTCAATAACCTGCAGAGAATATAATTTACTTTATAATTAGAAATCAGCAAATTGTTCAGTGTTCCTAAGAGGAGACCGATTTGAAATGAAACATTTTTTTTTGTTTTACTGATTCATTGTGCATATGATGTATCTGGCAGTTTCATGATTACTACAGATTTATAGCAGTTCTTTCACATTTTTTAATTATAGTTTTCATATGGGGGAGAAATCCGTAATCGCTACATGTCTAAAAAGGGAACATTCAATATCGGCCCACGATCCTATACAGATCTGATGATGAAACATGTAATACTTTATTTGCCATCATATAGAAAGGTAGAGATCTATGAGAGAAGTCATCTCACTATCATGTTCTGTATGTAGGGGGGGATTCGGCATTCGGAGGACTTGGAATAAAAGAGAACATATGGGGATGTTTTACATTATTCAATAGTCTTCAGAATCCATTTTGGGCTAATCAATTCTTCTAGAAAATAAAGCATTGGTGATATCTCTCGGATAAATGTCTCATCGGATGATCTCAGTGTCGGATTTGGCGGGATAATGGGGCTGATTGTCTGTAACGTTCTTCACTATTCAGGCGGCAAATTTGAAAGTAGCCATTTGAAATCTGAACCAATCAGAGCTGTGGGCGTTTCCTTCATCGACCAGTAATGTCTTTCTTATGATAATCTCAAAGAAATGTATTCTGAGATCTTTCTCGGTTTTCAGCCCAGAAAATACTTGTTCTGTAGACTTTTCATTGCTCTCTATAGAAAACATTCTGTAGCAGGGCGGATTCTGTAGTGAAATAAAACCCTGAAACAATGTAATATTTCGATGAGTTTATTACACCGCCTGGAATCAAAGGGCCCATTGATGAATGTTCCCTGGAAGAAGGGAGATTTTATATCATTCAATTGCATTTTAACATCAGCCGATCTCAAATGATTGCAACATTCCGTTGAAAACTAAGACAATCAGTTCTGAACGTTTTCCTATAATAGGAGAATTGTGAAGGAGGTTCTGAGATCTGTGTTCCTGATCCGTTGGGATGATTGTAATAAATTCAGCAACTAAAGGATGAACAGGGATGATCGGTCCCTGTAAAATGTGTAAATCTACAAGTATCCCCATCCCCCAATAATGATCTCCAGGCTCTTTATATGTAGTAATTGTTCTCCCTGTACAACTCTCCTGTATTAGAAGTGTGAATACATAAGGATATATTTCCTGTGTAAAGCTATAAAGACAATTGATGGCTCATTCCATGCGATGTGGTAGACACAATGAGGGGTGTGTGTGGGCTCTTTGTAGAGAGATGTGGGTGGCTCTGAGAAGAGCCTTTGTGTTATAAATGGATTTGGGAATAGAAAGGAGTTGTTGGGATCACTTGGATTTGGCGGCCTTGTGGCTCTCGGTCTTCTTGGGCAGCAGCACGGCCTGGATGTTGGGCAGGACTCCTCCCTGGGCGATGGTGACGCCGCCCAGCAGCTTGTTGAGCTCCTCGTCGTTGCGGACGGCCAGCTGGAGGTGTCGGGGGATGATGCGGGTCTTCTTGTTGTCGCGGGCGGCGTTGCCGGCCAGCTCGAGGATCTCAGCCGTGAGATACTCGAGGACGGCGGCCAGATAGACGGGAGCTCCGGCCCCGACCCGCTCGGCATAGTTGCCCTTCCTGAGCAGACGGTGAACACGACCGACTGGGAACTGCAGACCAGCCCGGGATGATCGGGTCTTGGCCTTAGCCCGAACCTTGCCTCCTTGTTTTCCACGGCCAGACATTGTGCGATTTCTGTGTAGTTACTCTGAAATAGATCACCAACTTCTGGCACCTCCTTATATTTATACAATCAATGCGCTGACGTCACAAATAGTGATTGGCTACTTTTCAAGCCAGCCATTAGTGGTCTGACTTGTTTCTACACCAATCAGTAAAGCATGAAGGGAAGCAAAACACTCCTCCCCATCACATGACTGAATCCTCCAATAGAAGAGTGAGGAGGGAGGAGGCTCATTTGCATAGGACGCCTATAAATGCAGCACATGAGGGCGGCTCCAGCACACATCGGAATTGTTCTAATCAATCCTGATCATGCCTGAACCAGCCAAGTCCGCCCCGGCGCCCAAGAAGGGCTCCAAGAAAGCCGTGACCAAGAGCCAGAAGAAGGACGGCAAGAAGCGGAGGAAGAGCAGGAAGGAGAGTTATGCCATCTACGTGTACAAGGTGCTCAAGCAGGTCCACCCCGACACCGGCATCTCGTCCAAGGCCATGGGCATCATGAACTCCTTCGTCAATGACATCTTCGAGCGCATCGCCGGAGAATCTTCCCGCCTGGCTCATTACAACAAGCGCCGCACCATCACCTCCCGGGAGATCCAGACCGCCGTCCGCCTCCTCCTGCCCGGAGAGCTGGCCAAGCACGCCGTCTCCGAGGGCACCAAGGCCGTCACCAAGTACACCAGCGCCAAGTAATCCCCCCATCCCCCATCATCATCCCAACACAAGACACAAAGGCTCTTCTAAGAGCCGCCCACCATTTCCATCAATGAGCTGTCATCGCGTTTTAGCAAGTGTAGAATTAACAGATTATGAAAGATCAATTTTGTACAATCTGATGGGGAGTTATACATGTGTGGATGTATTAAAATAAATCCACCGAATACCAGCCAGTCTTCCAGATTCCCTTTATTGAGAAATTCCAGAAGATTTTATTTATTTTCCCCAACCTAGACCCGTTCTGTAGAATGGATATCCGGAGGATCTAATTTCTAGATGGATATTGTCGGCTAGTGGGAACAAACAATTCAATCACATTGTATGTCTTCCCCGTATAAAAGGCATGCACTTTGTCACCACTAGGTGTCAGTGTTGCTCCTCATAGAATACTTGGGAGATTTTCCCCGTAAATTGAAAGCGGATTTGTATGTATAGAAGGATTACACATATATAATATCTTTGTCATTTTTGACCGACACGTTTGTTTTCCGTTTTATAAATGATCTTGGACACTTCACAAATCACAATAATGTCTGGAGAGACATATTCAGGGGATGCTTACATATGAGGAATAGTTTAGGGATCATCTGCTTAGCATGTTTACTAATACATCCCCCTTGTGTTTTAATTTTGTCATACAGCATCTATTTTCTCTATGGGAGTCTAAAGATAATACATAATATACATAATCATCTACTCACTTTAGATGGGGGGGGGGGGGGGGGGGGGGGGCCTCAGATGGACATACATCGTCTTTCCTGGTCAGTATCTATCTCTCTCTCTATTGTGTGTGTGTGTGTGTGTATATATATATATATATATATATATGTTGTATTGGGGTATTTGATAAATACCAGTTGCCACAGATTAGAAGATGAAGGTCACACATTGTAATGCAGAATATCACACTCCCCTCAGATCCTGGGTGTTTATCTCTGTTTGTGTCATCTAATTTACTGACATATGGGCACAAATAATCCAATCTCAATGTTTCTAATTCTCACACTGAGGAGGAGTCTCTAATCTTTTATTATAAAAAAAAAAATATATATATAATTTCTTTGTAAACTCCATGAGCAGGACGCAAGTATTAATTGTGGATTGAACTGTATTGAGATTGTACTGTCACCCTTGTATTGTAAAGAGCTTTTTAAACTGTTAGCTCTATATACATTTTGTCAAATATTATTATTATTATTTTGTGTTAATGTAGTACCCCAGCACCAAGTAAATCCCCAACTCCCCCCATCATCCAAACAAGACACAAATGATCTTCTAAAACCCTCTCATATGCACCATATCAGAGCTGTCATTCTTCTAATGTGACATGATTGCATGAGAATTATAGTTCAAATAATGTTTTTACAGCATTTTCTGACAAATAAAACCTAATTAATGTAGGGGGAGACAGCGAACCGCTGACTGACACTGATCCTGGGGGGGAGGAAATGGAGGAGGCCTCCTCATATGCACAACAACTAGATGCATTCCCCACAGCAGGCCAGCCCATCCTAGACTCCACTATGAAGGAGATGCTCCAGACACTGAGAGGGGCTCTCCAGCAGGACATCTCTGCCTTTATGCATAGTACTAAAGTGGAAATGACAGTGATTAATAACAGAGTGCAGCATGTAGAGAGAAAAATGGAAGAATTCACTTTTGCTCACAATGAGCTTGTTGATGCACACCTTTCTATAGATGATGAAATTAAAGCAATGCGCCTCAAAATGGCGGACATTGAGGACCGCGCACGCAGAAACAATGTTAAATTCAGGGGGATCCCCGAATCAGTAAAGCCAGCGGACCTATCAACCTACCTCCAAAAGCTTATGACCACTGCCATACCGTCCCTAAGCCCTGCAGATGTCACGATAGACAGAGCTCACAGACTACCTAAACCATCCTTCCTACCTGATCAAATTCCCAGAGACGTCATTGCCAGAATTCACTTCTATCATGTGAAAGACCAACTCATGCGTTATGCCAGACAACACCCGGCACTCCCTGACCCATTCGCAGGAATCGCACTATATGCAGATTTATCGCAGGCCACGCTGCAAGCAAGACACAATCTGGTCCCCATTACTAAAATACTGAGAAATCATAAAATCCTGTATAAATGGGGATTCCCGGCCAAACTACTTCTTGAAATGCACAACGAACACCACACTATTCCCTCCCTGGAAAAGGGAATGGACCTCCTCAGAAAATGGCGACTTCTCCCTGCGGAAGGGGAAATAGCTGACCCTGAACCCTTACCAGATAGACGAAACTACAATCGTCAAAGCAGACGTAACAAATGACCGATGACAACGGACCGTTGTATGCAACCTTTTTCACCATGCGATTTCCTTAAAATCGCACGTTATGAACTGCATCTTACCTGTGCCCTCACACATTCTACCTACTCAAGTTAAGGCTCACACTAGCCACCGCTGCTCGGCTTTTTCTACATGACTGTTTTCCCCCTCTACAGTCGCAGGATGTATCCTGCTTCCGGGTTAAGATACCGTGGCTTCTCTGCGGTTCTCTGGGACCCCAAGGGGTCTAAAACTGTTCCTATTTGCTCAAGGTTCTATGAGCAGAAGTTTTTGAATTTCTATTGTCACTTTTCATCACATCATCCTTTTCAAGGTACACTTCTTACTTCTACCACTGGAGGGCAGCAAGGCGTTTTCCAACTGAAATATGAACATTAAATTCATGTCTTACAATGTGAGGGGGCTTAACAGCCCTTTCAAAAGGAGGGCGCTCTGGAAGTCAGCTCTAGCAATGAACTGTGATATCCTCTGTGCCCAAGAGACCCATTTTGCCAGCAAGAATGCGCCAAAATGTACGCATGCCAAATACCCGCACATCTTCTACGCCAATGACTCTGTTAAAAAAAATGGTGTAATGATAGCCATAAGGGACACAGTAACCTTTTCTCTCTTACAGGAAAGATCTGACCAACACGGACGCTTCATCATACTAATTGCTGAGATTAATAACACTGTCTACACGCTGGTAAATTTATATGCTCCAAATGTTCACACGTTGAAATTTGTACGGAGAGTGATAACAATGGCTAAATCTATGCAAAAAGGTAAATTAATTATCTGTGGTGATTTTAACACTGTACTCAACAATGACCTTGATTCCTCCTCAGTGGCTCCCCGACAGAGACCCTGCTTAGGCCCCTTCTGCCATACAGAACGGCTCTTTGATCCTTGGCGCTGCGCTAGAACCACTGAGAAGGACTATTCTTACCACTCTCCTGTTCACGACAGCTACTCTAGGATTGATTTTTTTCTTGTAGACATGTACACATTGCAAGATGTAGCCAAAACAAGTATCCATAACATCACTTGGTCGGACCACGCTCCAGTAACAATTGAGGTAATGGATAATAACAAACAGCACTGCAAACCCCTATGGCGCAACAACACATACTTGCTGTCTCACCCCAAGATTAGAGATGAGATCAGTAAAAAATTGACAGACTATTTTGAGCTAAATACTAATGAGGAATGTTCCCCTGAAACACTATGGTGTGCGCACAAAGCATATGCTCGAGGTGTACTTATACAAATAGCCTCTAGGGAAAAAAAGAAAAAATCGAAACGTATGTCCGAACTCCACAACTCCATTGCAGAACTAGAATCCCTACATAAGAACCCATCTACTACATCCCCAGACATCCTGATACGCCTTAACCGGTGCCGTGAATACTTGCGGCTGGAGCTTAAGACGGATTATGATGTCTACTTTAAGAGAATGAAATTATCCTTTTATTCTCAAAACAACAAAGCAAGCAAACTCCTTGCCTCCCAACTTAAAAAACGGCAAGCCAAGTCCAACCTGACTCACATCAAACACCACAAGTCCAATGCCACACTTCGCAACCCTAAAGATATAGCGAACGCTTTTAAGGATTATTACGAATCTCTTTACAACCTCCATGCTGATCCACACACTCACCAACCCTCTGACGGTGAAATAGACAATTTTCTCCAAAAACTTAATATGCCGAAAGTTGACTCCCTTTCACTTGACAAACTGAATTCCCCTATTACCAACAAAGAAATAGCCACTGTTATACATTCCCTGCCCATGCATAAATCACCAGGTGCAGACGGCTTCTCGGCAGAATATTATAAAGCATTTGCCTCCCTACTCGTGCCCTCACTAGCAGACGTCTTCAATGCAGCCGCAGCTAAAAAAACCTTCCCAACAGAAATGCTACAGGCAGTCATTGTTACGATCCCTAAACCTGGTAAAGACACCGACCGTCCCCAAAATTTTAGACCGATCTCTCTATTGAATTCCGACTTAAAAATTTATGCCAAGGTGATAGCGAACAGACTAATGGAAGTGACCCCTTCACTCTTAGGATTAGACCAAGTAGGTTTTGTAAAAGGCAGACAAGCCCCTGATGGTACCAGACGAATACTTAATCTCTTAAGATTTACGGAAATCCACAATCTCCCTAGCGCTTTTATTGCCTTAGACGCAGAAAAGGCTTTTGATAGGGTACATTGGACCTATCTCTCTAAATCCCTCCTTAAATTTGGACTCACTGGTCCAATCCATTCAGCTATTATGGCCCTCTACTCCCGCCCCTCGGCCCGTGTGTTAACATCTGGACTACTCTCCGACCCCTTTTACTTGTCAAACGGTACCAGGCAGGGATGTCCTCTCTCACCGATAATTTTCTCCCTAGCCATTGAGCCCCTGGCGGAAAGCATTAGAGCCTCTGACGACATCAAAGGCATAACAGTAGGTTCGGGGACCCATAAACTAGGACTTTTTGCAGACGATATAATACTGACCGTCACTGATCCAGAACGTTCACTTTCGGCTATACAACAAAAACTACGTGACTTTAGTGAGGTGTCCTTCTACAAGATCAACACATCAAAATGCTTTGCTATGGCTCTACATACCACGATTAAGGTGCGTAAAGCCCTTCAACAGCTCTTTCCTTGCACATGGGACCCCCCCTCGATCACTTATCTTGGTGTGCAGCTGTCCGCAACCTCCTCAAATTTATACGCATGTAACTTCCCACCATTGTTACATAAGATTGAAGAAGAAATGAACCTTATAGCAAAACTACATCTCTCTTGGATAGGACGGGTAGCTGCTTACCAAATGCAAATATTTCCTAAACTACTATACTTTTTCAGAACTCTCCCTATCCACATCCCCCAGAAATTCTTCAACCTTCTATCAAAAAAACTAAATAACTTCATTTGGGTGGGAAAAAAGCCACGGATTGCACTAACTCAGCTTTACAAAGCTAAACACCTAGGGGGACTAGGACTCCCCAACGCACAAGCATACTACAGAGCGGCCCTGTTAGACCAAATGAAACACTGGTTCTCAGGCCAACAGGATAATAGATGGTCAGATATAGAACGTACTGTCACCCCGGGTCATGACCTACCTGCCCTGGCTATGGCATTTAGTATACACCATAAGCCAACCACTCCGCCTTACCCTGCAATACAAGCCTCCTTAGAAGCTTGGTCCTTCCTCATACATCAACATTTCACTGATGTACCTCTGCACAAACTACAAATTCCATTGTCATCCTACCAATACCTGATACCTCATCTGTCAATACACCATTGGGAAAAAAGAGGGGAACGATTTACCTCACCACCTATCGCACAACAAGACCCACTAGATACCTTCATGCTGTTTCAAATAAAACAATATTCAGACAAAAACCCAGGTACTAAACCGGAAATACCTCAGACATTATGGAACTTCCTAACTAACAGTCACTCGGGACAAAAAAAGGGTATCTCCTTATTTTACAAACTAGCAAATCCACTATACATGAACGCTAAATTACCCACCATGATTAAATGGGAAAAGGAACTTCAAGCGGAATTCTCACTCATACAATGGCACGTAGCAGTGAAATATAATAGCAAATCTTCAGCCTGCATAGATCATTGGGATAATGCACAGAAAATTCTTCACAGATGGTACTTTACACCCCTGCGGCTCCACAAAATGGACCCGTCACTACCATCCCTATGCTGGAGGAACTGTCAATCTACTGGCAGTTTGCTCCACATACTGTGGAGTTGTGGAGTTATTACTACCTTTTGGAAAGAGATAGAATCTATGATATCCAATGTTACCCATACCAAGATACTTCTTACACCAGCATTGGCACTACTTAGTATTGGAATTGAGCTAGTTCCGCCCCTACAAAGATGCTTAGTAGCAAATATCTTGTTTGCTGCCCGTATGTCCCTAGCGAAGCAATGGCGCTCACCCACACCACCTCAGCTTGACGTGGTAATTTCCAGGGTCAACAATCAATTTCTCATGGAAAAATTACTTGCATACAAAGAAAGAAGAACCTCGGCTTTCCATAAACGTTGGGAAAGCTGGAGCTCTTCTAAATATGCCTCTCCACACTTGTAACTCATGACTCACTACTCTCATGACTGAAACCTACTGTAAGAATCAGCGCATCCAGTGGCTAGAATACGTCCACATAGGAATGACACTCCAATGCGTAAATTCCCGATAATATACAACAGTTCATGGACTATGACGTAATATGTACCTTATAGCACAACAGAAGTATCAATGTTCTTGGTTCTCTTCAATGTTATCGAAGTTTACATTGTTCTGGTTATATTTTGCACTTTTTCTGCCTTACTGTAACTCCAGGGACCCTCGTTAAGGTCCACTGGGAGCTTCTTTTTCTACAACCTACATTACGCTGAGCCATGTCACAGTGTGTACCCGAAAGGGGTGACTGGCTCTGCCCCATGTGGGGCCGATTAGCTTTTGAATACAAGTAGCTCGTAGACAATCTTTACCATAAATGACCTGTTTACCTATTCATTATAACCCTTTTGTAATGCATATACCTGTTTACAAGATTCTCTTACTTTCTATGTAAACTGTAAATCTCAATAAAAATCTATGGTTTTAAAAAAAAAAAAAAACCTAATTAATGTAAATGTATCGGATTGATTATGCAATCTAGATGTCTCCCTGTGTCCATTCCCTCAAAGCCCCCGGTAGGAGTTAGCGGCACACTGAATAGAATGTAAATCCAGCAATAGGAGTCCGATGTCAGAGATCCGAATTCTCCCGAGCAGAAGGTGCCGATTTAAAGGATCTTTTCAGGGCCCCGAAAACGTATTTCATGTGCGGATCAGAGACCTGGAGATCCCCAATTCCCGCACACTGTCTGTGGGATCTCCCGGGGAGGGGGGACATTCACACTTCAATATTTCATGTGATCGCTATAAGGGAAATCATTGTACTGATCGGACATGTTAGAATGATCAGCAACAAGAACATTGTGTTATGCGGAGAATGGACTCTTCACTGTCATAGAATAGAATTCCATCATTTCACTCAAAAATAATATGAAGAGGATTAGCAGCCCCGATGTCACATTTGGATTACAATTCGATCTCCCGGCTGCACTTTTAGACAGCTCCCTGTATGATAATATAAAGGATCTGATTGGCTGACACAGGAACCACAAGAGGCTGTGATTGGCTGATCGCAATATTTTCAAATTGCACGCCGAAATTTCATCGCTGTGCAGTTTGCAGATGATGGTGTTCTGCACTCGCTCCAAGGATCGCTATCTGGTGATTGGCTGATATAAAATAATTCGACGCTTGGAATGAGAAATGTACAACTCTCTCCGGGGAGACAATAATTGTCTTCTGTAGATAATGAATGAGAAGAATTGAAGAAGAGAGTGTAAGATGTGCTGATGGGAAGGTGTAACGATGTGATCGATATGTGTGTGTGTGGAGGGGTTGGAGAAAGTTGTAGAGAGATTCCTGTGATAGATCGGGAGAGGAAATGTTTTCTTCCTACAGAAGAATGAATAGTGAGTGTGAGATTTCTAACTAGTCGTTTGTATGATTTATACACCGAGCTGAGAAAGAGGAAAGTGGAGGTGATCCCGGGATCTGTGTACAGGAGGGAGGGGAAAGACTTTCTATTTATCTTGAACAGATTTTCTTTCCCCATCTCCTAATAATGATTAGGGAAGTATGGAGATCGGAAGAGAATCTTTCTAGGAACCGGAGATCGGAAGAGAAAAGATCTCCTTCCCAGGGAGAAGTGAGAATTATTACTTTGAAATGGTCTTAGAATTGTTAGAGGTCCGATCGCAGAAGGGTGAGAAGAATAAAGTAAATGTGATGGGGGGGGGGGGGGGGGGGGGGTAGACATGGGGTGGGAAGTATTTGTATGATGTAGTGGTGATGAGATAGTATGGAGCTCTTTGTTAGGAGGATGTGGTGGCTCCGAAAAGAGCCGTTGTGTTGGGGGGGGGGGGGGGGGGGGGGGGGGGGGTATTTTGCCCTCCCTCTGTGGAGGCGAGCGTGCCAGCCGGATGTCTTTGGACATGATGTTGGGCATCTGCTTGTGGGGAGCTTTCCCTCCGGTGGACTTACGAGGTTGATTCTTGCCATACAGCGTTAACCCTGGCTCCATGTCTTGTGCCGGGCCTCCAGAGCTATCTTCTGCTCTTTTACTAGCCCTTTTACTAGCTCTTGCCCGGGCTTCTTCTCTCTGTCCGGTGTCTTGTGCCGGTCCTCCACATCTATCTTCTGCTCTTGACCGGTCTTCTCTGGTTCTTCTCTCTCTCTATCCGTTGTCTTGTGCCGGGCCTCCAGAGCTATCTTCTGCTCTTTTACTAGCCCTTTTACTAGCTCTTGCCCGGGCTTCTTCCCTCTTCTCCCTCTGTCCGGTGTCTTGTGCCGGTCCTCCACATCTATCTTCTGCTCTTGCTAGCTCTTGACCGGTCTTCTCTGTTTTTTTTTTTTTTTTTTTTCTTTCTATCAGTTGTCTTGTGCCGGGCTTCCAGAGCTATCTTCTGCTCTTTTACTAGCTCTATTACTAGCTCTTGCCCGGGCTTCTCCGTTGGCTTCTCCGTTGGCTTCTCCGTTGGCTCCTTCCTTCTTCTTCCAGTGTTGACCCGACGCTCTCTCCCGCTGTAATGCGGTGTGAGCGTTGCGCAACTACTTATATAGGCATGGGGCGGGGCCACCGGGTGATGTCACTCGGCGACCCCGCCCATTCATGACATCACCACCCGGGGCATGCCGGGACATTGATGTCATAAGGGGGCGGGGGTCACTGGAAGACATCAGGCGGTGACCCTTCCCCCATGTCTATATAAGTCGTTGCATGCCGCACAGTGGCATTTTTTATTCCATGTGAATGGGTAGTGGGGATCTGGGGGCCTTCATTTGTATGCCGTCACTACGTGTCCTACAATTCCTTACATGTCCCCACAGTACTGTATGCCTTCATTACATGTCCTATAACATACTACATGTCCTTACAATATGTCTGGATAGGAGGGAAGCAGGAGACGTACAGTATGAACACGCTTCTCACACCCCTCTGTTCTCACACTCCTCTGTACGCAGGATATGAGGCTTGAATTCTCCTCCTTTTCGGTCACATGGGGAGAGGCGAAGGTGTGCACTGCATGCTGCAGGAGGTCAAAGGCCCACACATGGGACTAGATTACATCTCTTCTTTCAGCTCCTCAATGTTCCATCCGTTCTGGATTCATTTTAGTATTGTCCTTATTACCCTGCCAGCAGCTTCTATGGCGGGACATTGTGGAAACTGTCCACCTCATTTTGTTAACATTGAGGTTTTTTTTTTTTTTTAAGCCCATCTGACAGTAAACCAAAACATTCTCAGTTGCAGTGGAGCTCTCCCCGCACTGCAAGGGTTAGCTGCTAATTCAGGCTAGGGGAGAGTAAAAACTTCTGCTTACCCCATTCTCCACTCCCCCGATCTTCTAGCAATCCTCTTTCAGCCCCACAGAATCTGTCTGTCTGAAAATCATTCAACATTCCCTCCCAGGTGTGTCGCATGCCTTTGTCCCCCACCACACACTGTGTGGCTCTTTCCTCTCATCTTTATGTCACTGTTGAGTCCTCTATTGAAACAGCAGTTGGAGGATGAAACCACAGCAATGCAGCAGGGGAGACAGGCATCCAACAATCCTGCAAGTGTTGAATACTGAAGATTCTTGCATAGGCTGCAGAGCTGCAATTAAGAGAAAGTAGAAGCCACAGGCCACTGAGAGCAAAGTATAATTCCTCTTTATGTCCACTATATGCTGCATCTTTCTTGTCTTTAACCACTTTAGCTTCAGAAGGTTTACCCCTCCTAATGACCAGGCCATTTTTTTGCAATACGACACTGCGTTGCTTTAACTGACAATTGCACGGTCATGCAACACTGTACCGAAATAAACTTGACATCCTTTTTTTTTTTCTTTTTTTTTTTACCCACAAATAGAGCTTTCTTTGGTGCTTAGCAGAAACACAAGATCGCTATCCTTCTTACTAGCAGAACGGGTGATTTGCCTTCTTTACATAGGCAGGCCGCCATTCTGCCTCTCTCACAAAGATCACTGGGTTTCTGCCGGACCCGCTGATTGGCTCCTGCTGTGCCCAATCACAGTGGGAGCGGGGCTCTGGCGGCACACGCCCCAGAGCCGAAGAAAAAAAAATCACGTACAAGTTTGTGATTTTGCACTTAAGGGCCGCCCTGATGCAGTATATGTACATGGAGCGGTCCTTCAGCGGTTTTAACATGTGCTTTAAATCAACAAGTATTTGAATAGCCAAACCTAATGTCACCAAGGAGTGACGTTAGAGTTCCAAAATCCTAGAGTTGTCACCAGAACAGGAAGTGAAAGGTCTTCCTGATTGGACACAGTAAAAAAATCTAAAGATAAAAAAAAAAAAAAAAAATGTACCCTAATTTACACTTTAGCCACCTGCCCGTGGCCTTACAGTAAATACACTGCAAGCAAATGGCAGGTACAGACATTATTACATACATGTACGTATTTGGCCTTCTGGGTTTGCAACCTTCTAAAACTTGAGGTCTCTGCTCTGGTAAATCCATCTGGTGTTTCCTGTGATGGGTGCTTGTTGGGCAGGGGTCCATCTAACTCCTCACCTCCATTATTAAGCCCAGTGGGCGGGGTGAAATGTCGTGGGGGCGTGGCTTTGGATGAAGTTTGCTCAGGCTGCTTTCACCTATTCTCTAAAGGCTTTGCTAGGTGTGCAGTGTTTGGGACTTTTCTCAATGCATATCCATAACAAAATTGCTACACCCACCATTTTATTCTCTAGGGCCTCTGCTTAACCACTTGCGGACTGCCCACCGTGGGTATACTGCGGCATGGCGGCCGATGTGCGCCAAATCATGTACCTGGTGCGTGATCTGGAACTTCCATGTATGGGGCGCTCACACGCGCCACTGGCGGCCCACTCCCGCTGTGATCAGGAGTGGGTACCGCAGACTCAATGTCTGCTGACATCCATTGATTGTTCAGTACACAGGCAGAACAGTGATCTGCCTATGTAAACAAGGCAGATTGCCTTTCTGTCAGTAAGGAAGGCATGATCCTGTATCCTGTGCCCCCTGTCTTTGCAGAATCTGTGCCTTCCCTTAATAAAAGCCCCCCCCACACACACACACACACACGCACACACACGCACACACAGTACACAAGCACTGGCTAGGCACACAGTTAACACTTTGATGGCCAGGTCTTTCTAGTTTTAACCACTTTCCGACCGGAGCACGACGATGTACGTCCGTTTTTTGAAGAGGGATATCTCGGTAATGGCAGCAGCTGCTGCCACAACCGAGATATCCATCTCTTCAGGCGCCGGTCGGCTGTCCGATAATGGTGGTCATCGCGGCGGATTCGCCGCGAGATCACCGTTATAAGCGGCGGGAGAGGTGCCCCCCCTCCCGCCGCTCTCCCGCGCCTTCCGCCGCTTACCGGAACCGTCGGCAGTGGCGGAGGCGATCAGGTCCTTTCCCCTGATGTGCATAGAGATGAGTGACGCTAAGATGGCCGCCACTCATCTCTATACCATAGGAGGGCGGAAGCGACGTCAAAAACGTCACTTCCGCCCATACCTCTTAAAGAGAAATTTACAAATGTCATTTTTTTAAATTACATTTTTTTTTTTTTTTTTTTTTTAAATTGAAGTCCAAATATGAGATCTGAGGACTTTTTGACCCCAGATCTCATATTTAAGAGGACCTGTCATGCTTGTTTCTATTACAAGGGATGTTTACATTCCTTGTAATAGGAATAAAAGTGAGCCAATAGGGGGCGCATGCGCGACGCGAAAGAGGAAGGACGCTTAGACTGAGAGCTCCGTGACGAGCGGAGACCGGAACGCTTCCCCGGGGCTAAACCCACAACTTTTTTGGCAACTTTCTTCTCCGCACCCCCGGCGGAACAATCAGCGCATGCCGGGACCCAAAAATCGCCGCAGTACACCGGCCCAAAAGTCTCTAACGACATATCTGCTGAGAGTGCGGGAACAGAGCGGGATGTCTCAAAATGGCGCCCAGAAGACACAGGCACGCACACCGCCTCATGCTGCAGCCTCATCCCCGGCGCACTCCATGGCTGAAAGTGAGTACTCTGTGCAACTTACGAAGTCTGACTTAGACGAAAGCCTGACCCAGATGTATGATAAATTAGCCCAGAAGTTCCAGTCCGAACTGCATAAAGCCACAAACACCCTCTCCCTAGAGATAGCGGCCCTGGGTAACAGAACAGACCTCCTTGAGACCAAGCATGACGAGTTGTCACTGGTCTGCTCGGACTTAGGGAAAGATCATGAGGCCCTGTCTGAGACTGTCTCACAACTCCAAGCACACATCGAAGATTTGGACAACAGAAACAGGCGCAACAATCTGAGGGTGCGGGGGGTCCCTGAGACTGTTACAGAGCTGGTGCCAGCGGTGCAAAAACTATTTCAATCCCTTCTGCCAGAGGCCTCTATGGCGGCCTTCGCTTGCGACAGGATTCACAGGGCGCTACGTCCCCCTCCCCCCCCCCCCCCCCCCCCCCCCGACAAGCCACCCAGGGACATTGTGCTTTGCCTCAAGGACTTCCTAGTTAAGGAAGATATCCTAAGAGCTTCCAGGACCACGCAAAACCTGAGACTGGATAATGCGCCAATACAGATCTACCCAGACATTTCACCCACCACCCTGGATAAGCGTAGACGCATGAAAGAGGTTACCACGGTGCTACAATCAGCCAGGATTCGTTACCGATGGGGCTTTCCCTTCAAATTGCAAGTCCCCCACAACGGGACAACATATACAGTCACCACTCTCCACGAAGGGAAGGAATTGCTAGTTAAGTTGGGTCTTATGGACGCTGCATTGCTGCCTCGGCTGCCCTCGACCCCACGCCACTCAGCTATTTGGGCGACCCCCCCCCCCCCCCCCAGAAGAGACCGCAGATGAAGTATCAGAGATACCCAAGTAACCCCTTGAACAGTTCACTGTGCATGAAGATGGAATGTTGGCCACCCTTCCCCCCTCGCTCTCCCCCCCCCCCCCCTTTTTTTTTTTTTTTTTATTTGTTTTATGTACGTTTGGTGTGTCCTGTCGGTGTTTGTCTGTTTTGTCTTCCTTCCCGCAGAACGTCCCCCCCCCAGCCAACGAGACTCCTCATCGTCTGATCTTCTTGCGACAACGTTCGCTGCCTGCTGAACTATCCCGGCATGATTCCAGTTTCTTCCGGCCTCCTGCTCCAGAGCCACACGGAAGATTGTCACATCGCATCACCCCCCAGCTCCGTGCCTATGGAGTCCACCTGGTTTCACAGACTCTTCTCAGGAGATGGGCTGGCTAGCCCTACACAGGTACCACCACATACAGGACACAGGACTGAGAGTACTGTGACCCATTGCTGGACTCTAGGGTTTGGAGCCGTGGACCTATTGGTCCCATTTACAGTTCTTCTTAGGGTACTAGGGGGCCTCTCTCCCTGTACCCCCCGAGACTTTGCTAAGCCTTCTTTTGGTATAGCAGGTAACCCGTGGTTACGGTTATTTTGTTCCTTTTTTCTGACCTCTTTTTTCATTATTTTTTACTTTTTTTTGACAATCATCAAAGTATTACAGATGTGAAATACTGGTGCCCTCTCTCTAGATTGTGTCAGCCATATACATGCTCATGTCATGTATGCTTTTTATTTAGATGCCTTAGGGGCTTTCCCTCTAGTCCTGGACTCCCGCCAGACTTATTGCATTCTCCACCCTCTGGATTATGGGAATTAAGGTCCTGACGCATAATGTCAAGGGGTTTAACTCCCCACAAAAAAGGAAAAAAGCAATGAGGGCATACAAAGCCATAGGGGCCGATATCCTCCTCCTTCAGGAGACACATTTCTCCGCCAGCAATCACCCCTCCTTCTTTGACAAGGCATTTAAACAATCTTTTTTTACTACATTTGAGTCCAGGACCAGAGGCGCAGCCATATTTATTAGAAACTCTGTCTCCTTTCAGGTGCAGAAAACTTATATAGACACTCAGAGCAGATTTGTCATTGTTCAGGGCATGATTCAGAACAAGCTCCTGACTTTGGCCTCTGTATACGCCCCGAACACATCCCAGGCCACGTTTTTTAAAAGTTTTTTTTCAAGTTCTTGAAAGGTTCCACTCCCCACACATGATAGTTGGAGGGGACTTTAACCTAGTAGCCCACTCGATATTGGATAGGTCCCGGGGCAGCCAGTCCTCCAGTGCTTTTCCAAAATCCCTGCTATACTCTCTCAAGACCCAACAATTATCCGACACCTGGAGGGCTCATAACACAGGCTCCAGAGAGTACACTTTTTACTCCCACCCACACGACACTTACTCCCGCCTGGACTACCTGTTCTGTACTCCCACTCTTTTGGCTAACTCGACAGCTTCCAAGATCCATGTCTGCCCGTGGTCTGATCACCACATAGTTGTGACGCAGCTCTCATGCATAGGCCTCCCCTTCTCTAATAGGACTTGGCGTATAAACGACTCCCTCCTCACAGACCCAATAGTCCTTTCGCAAATATCAGATCGACTTAGGGAGTACTTCAGGCTGAATGATGTTGACAACATCTCCCCCACTACCCTTTGGATGGCCCATAAGGCTGTACTCAGGGGTCACCTTATTGAGATAGCTACCACCAGAAAGCGACAGAAGGCACAAGAAGCACGTCAACTCACCCTTGACCTTAACGACCTGTACCACAAACACTATCAGACGCCCTCCCTAGACCTACTGACCCAAATTAATACTAAAAGGATAGCGCTAGACACTATACTATCAGAACAGACAGAAAAATCCCTTAGGTGGGCTAACGCCAGATTTCTCTTACACAGCAACTCGGCCTCAACCATGTTTGCCGGCAAACTCAAACAACAGACACACCCGACCCATGTTTATAACCTGAAAGGCGACCAGGGCCAACTTACATCCCACCCTAGGGAAGTTTTACAGATCTTCTCCTCCTTCTATCGCTCCCTGTACTCAGCCCCCAAAGGTCCGACCCCTGATCCCCCCCACCCCTGGCTGGAGCAAATACCCCTCCCCAGTTTATCAGTGGAACAATTACAAACCCTGAATGCCCCTTGCACAACAGAAGTAATAGCCTCTATCGTGTCGTCTCTTAAACCCTCTAAGACACCTGGCCCCGACGGATTCTCCGCCACCTACTATAAAAAACTTGCAGAACCCCTACTCCCTAAAATGGCAAAATTATTTAATTACATACTGGAGGGAAACCATTTCCCTGAGGAGATGCTATGGGCCAACCTGTCCCTGATACCAAAACCTGGCAAGGACCACACTCTCCCACAAAACTTCAGGCCCATTTCAGTCATCAACAATGATTTAAAAATCTTTGGCCGTATCTTAGCTGATCGATTAGCCTCGATTATTACCACATTAATTTCCCCCGAACAAACGGGTTTTATACCCACCAGACAGATTACAGATAACATCCGCCTAGCCGCCAATATAATACAAGATGCAGACGCAAACAATAGGAAAGTTCTGTTACTTAGCCTAGACATCAACAAGGCTTTTGACAGTGTGCTCTGGCCATATCTGGAATCTGTCTTGTCCAAATTTGGGTTTGGCGGTGCTTTCGTACATGGCTTTAGAGCCCTGTACCATCATCCCCGCACTAACATCAAGATCCCGGGATGCAGCTCAGATTATTTTCCACTCGAAAGGGGTACGCGTCAGGGTTGCCCTCTCTCCCCCCTCCTTTTCGCCCTTGCCATGGAACCCCTCACTAAATCCATACTAGACAACCCCAATATCAGAGGATATCGCAAGGGCGAACAGGACTTTAAAATAAGCCTATACGCTGATGACGTATTATTATTCCTGTCTGATCCCCTAGTCTCCCTTCCCAACCTCTTTGCCTCTTTGGCCCATTTTCAGCAGATCTCAGGCCTGGGGGTCAACCCGTCCAAATGCTCGGCCATGCCCATCCAACTACCTGACTCCACCCTACGTTCCCTTAAAGACTCTTTCAAATTTAACTGGAGCTCTCTCTCCCTGCCATACCTGGGGGTTAAACTCACTCCCAATCTCAAACACCTTTACACCCAAAATTACCCGCAAGCCTTCACCTCGATTAGGAGCCTCCTCCTTCAATGGTCCACATATAAGATCTCTTTCTTAGGACGGATACAAGCTGTGAAAATGACAATCTTGCCCAAGCTACTCTTCTTTTTTCGCTCATTACCGTTATATGTCCCTCGGGCAGCTCTTAATAGTCTCCAGTCAGAACTACTCTCTTTTATCTGGCAAAACAAAAAGCCAAGACTGGGACGCCCAGTGATGTACGGGGCCCGCTCGGGAGGTGGTCTGGGGTGCCCGGACTTATGGAAATACTTTCTTGCTGCCCGCTTGGTACAAACCGCCCAATGGCACGCCGACCCAACCTCTATCCCGTGGCTGCAATTCGAGAGGGCCTCGGTCGCTCCTTATCACCTCCCGGGGCTCTTGTGGTCCCGCTCTATCACCCATAGGGAGATAGCCCCATTTAATGCTATAGTGGGACAGTCTCTTTACCTCTGGTCTCTTTACGAGAAAAAAATTCAGCTTAAATCCAAAGCCCCCCCCCTTTGGCCTCATATCTAGGGGAACCCCTTTTCCCCCCAGCGTTTAGTCAGCACCCCACATTCTCAGAATGGACAGATAGAGGCCTCACTTCGCTGAAGGCTTTTATGCGCGACGCCTCCTTCTGCTCATTCTCATCCTTACAGCAGCTACATGCCATGGACATTCTACCAATTCTACCAATTCCTCCAGATCAGGCACTTCTACACCAGCAACTTCCCAGAGATATATAGGTCCTCAGGTACGCACTTTGAGGGTCTTTGCGATGAGTCCTCCCGTGAGAGAGGAACCATCTCAAGCCTATACAGCTACCTAAATGAGCACAACGCGTCTCCCAAAACGTCAGCAATGTTGGGCTGGGAGGCGGAGGTTGAACAGGAATTTTCAGTGGAGGACTGGCGGGACATGGTAGGCAATATGCACAAATGTACACACTCTATTTTTTTTTGGTTAATTATGTTTTTTTATTGAAAATAAAGTTTTGTACAAACAGGGTATAAACAGTGTACAATAAACATAAGAGGAAATAATGGTGGTTACATAGTGCGTTAGGATGTTTAACCAAAATTACAAGTGTGATATTATTATACGTACAGTAAGTATACAGCTGAGGAGGGGGGGGAAGAGGTTCTTCCCATAGATACATGTAGGTCTATTATAACCAGAGGTATGAGGGGAGGGGGAAAGGGGGGGGGGGGGGGGGAGGGATGGACCGCACGTGGGTGGAGCAGATTAATATTCCAGGCAGTGGCCTGTTTCAAGCAAGCAGTTTTCATTTTTTATACCATGAAGACCATACATTCCAATGGTTCATCAGTGACCGATATCTACCTTCCTTTTTTGCTATCATTGACTCGAAGAGGTAATTCGAGTGTGTGATATTTAGGACCTCAGATATATTGGGCGACGTCTTTGATTTCCAGTTTTTGGTTATAATTGATCTGGCAGCGAGAAAGATATGTGTCACTACGGTACGGTAGTTGGGGGGGAATTTCTCAATATTGAGATTGAGTAGTGCCATTCCGGGGTCAGGAGATAGGAGTATACCCGTAATCCGGGATATGCATGAGAAGACATTGTTCCAGAAACTAGTTAAATTTTTGCATTTCCAAAATATATGTAGAATACTTCCTACATCCCCACAGTCTCTCCAGCAGAGGGGGGAGTTATTTTGGTAGCATTTGGACATTCTGTAAGGTGTGAGGTACCATCTTTGAGCTATTTTTAGTGAAAGTTCCCAGTGGTTCACACATCTAGATGCTTTGTAAAGAGACTTAAGTGCCAGCTTCCATTGGTCAGCTGTGAAGGAAACTCCCATCTCCTGCTCCCATTTCAGGAATGGCGGTAGTTTGGTAAATAGTGTCTTATTTTGGAAGTAGTTATAGAAAAGCTTTATGCCTTTCGTGGAGTTGGGGTCACTGCTTAGGAATTTTTGTATGTCACTTTGTAATGGGATGCGAGTGTCCCCCAGGGACTTTAAGAAGTGGGACAGTTGGAGGTATTTATAGCGGTCGGATAGAGGGATAGTGTGTGTTGTAGTCAGGTCTTCAAAGGATCTTGGTTGTCCATTATTATAGAGGTCGGATAGTAGGTGAATACCCTGTGATATCCAACTAGAGAAATTGGCATGTGGGATTTCGCTGTTCACGACCTCAAGCGGTATCTCAAGGTATGAGGGTGTAGTAGACAGTGCGTTGTGTTTGCGAAGTTCTCTCCATGCTATGAGAGTTGCCTTGATAGTGAGTGGTAGTGATGAGAGGGGGAATGGTTTCCATGTGTCTATAAGTAAGAGGTGGAAAAGGTTGCGTGTTGGGCACATTGCTTGTTCTAATCTGGACCAGGGTGTAGTTATCTGTGAGGGGAACCAATATTTGAGTTGGGCAAGTATCGCTGCTGTGTAATAGTCTTTTAAATCTACTAGTCCCATCCCGCCTGCTAGTCTGTGTTTGATAAGGAGTTGTTTTGAGCATCTCGGGCGTTTGGAGTTCCAGATGTATTGTTTCAGTAGAAGGTTGAGTGCTTTGATGTGGGGCGTCTTGAGTGGTATGGGAAGAGTACGGAATATGTATAGGATTTGGGGAAGGAGCAGCATCTTGAAAGATGCTAATCGACCAGACCAGGTGAGGTCGGTTTTGGACATTCGCTGGGTAGCTAGAGATAACTTGGCGATTAGGGGAGTATAGTTGGCTTCTGCTAGTTTATTGGGGTCTGCTGTTAGGTGAAGGCCTAGATAGGGTATGCTGGATGGGCTCCATGTGTAGGAGAAGTCGTTTTGTAGTTTTTTTTGGAGATGAGTGGGAAGGTTAAGACCTAGGATGAGGGATTTGGAGAAGTTGACTTTGTAGTACGATATTTGGCTAAATTCTACCAGAATGTTGTGGGCTTGGCGCAGGGAGGTTTGAGGGGAAGTCAGGAGGAGAATGATGTCGTCTGCAAAGAGGTTTATGTTATGGGATTCGCCTAGTATGTTGAAACCTGGGGTTCCTGGGTGGGTTCTAATTTTTTCTGCTAACGGTTCTATGACTAGGTTGAAGATTGAGGGAGAAAGTGGGCAGCCCTGTCTGGTCCCATTTGTGATGTAGAAGGGTCGGGATAACATGTTTGAGGTGTAGACCTGCGCACAGGGAGAAGAGTATAGGGCTAGTATAGCGTTCAAGATGAAACCGGCGAAACCAAATCTCTCCAAGGTCTGTTTCATGTAGCCCCAGTGGACCCTGTCGAATGCCTTCTCCGCGTCCAGGGACAACAGCAGAGAAGGCACCCGACAGGAGTCCGCGTGATGTAGGATGTTTATTACTCGACGGGTAGCGTCCGCTGCCTGTCTGCCCTTAGTAAATCCAGCCTGGTCAGGACTGATCAGTGTGGGTAGGATTGATAGGAGTCTGTGAGAGATAAGTTTGGCATATATCTTTACATCTGTATTCAGAAGAGAGATGGGCCTAAAGTTGGGCGGGGTGTCAGGTGGCTTGCCAGGTTTTGGGATGGTGACAATATATGCATTTAACATTTCAGGAGGGAAAGAGGCAGAGGACGCCGCTTCTGTAAATACTTCTTGCAGTGGGAGAAGCAGGGTATCAGAGAATATCTTGAAGTAGCTATTTGGAAGGCCATCTGGACCTGGGGATTTACCATTAGGTAATGTCTGAATGGTCTTGCGGATCTCAGACTCTGTGATAGGAGAATTTAGTAACTCTAGCTGGGAAGTTGTTAGGGAGGGAAGCGATAGATCGTCTAGAAATTTGCTGATTGCTGCTTCTGAGGGTTGGGGGGTGGTTGAGTCTACTTTTAGGTTATAGAGGGAAGAGTAGTAGTCAGCAAATAAGTCAGCAATGTTTTGCGGGTTATAAGTTTTGCTTCCGTCTTTAGGGTTAATGAGGAAGGGTATTTTATTTTTGGCCTTTTGGTCTTTTAATTTTTGAGCTAGGAGTTTTCCTGCTCTGTTACCAGCAGAGTAGTGGTTGGCTTTAAGGTACATAATATGTTTATTATGTTGTTCAAGGAGCATGAGTCTGAGATCCGCACGAAGGCTATCAAGTTGGTTTGCTGCCATGGGATCAGGGGTGACTTTATTCTGAGTTTCTAGCATTTTGATTTTGGATAAAAGTGAGTCAATCTTTTGCGTCCTCTGCCTCTTTACCCTGGAGCACATCTGGATCAGAATACCTCTGATATACGCCTTATGGGCACACCATAGGGAAAAAGGATTAGTTACTGAGTTTCTATTGATACTAAAATATTCGGTTAGGTGTTTCTTTACTAAAGCCACATGATCTGGTTGCTGCAGCAAGGAAATGTTGGCTCGCCAGATATAGGCTGGCGATGGTGCAGATTTCTCCTCCACCACCATAGAAACAGGTGCGTGGTCTGACCAGGTTATGTCATGTATGTCGGAGGAGGAGATTTTCTGTAGTAAGTTCTTGTCCACGAGGATAAAGTCTATCCGTGAATAGGTGTTGTGTCTGGAGGAGTGGAAGGTGTAATCACGTTCCGTGGAATGTTGGCACCTCCAGACATCGTACAGTTCCTCGGAGTGTAGGATGTGTTGGAGGGACGGAGGAGGTCTCTTAGCTTTGGAAGTGGTATCAATTTTATGATCAACTGTAGCGTTGAAATCTCCACAGATAATAAGCTCTCCTTTCCTGAGAGGGTTGATCTTATAGAAGAGTTTCCTCAGAAATCGTGTTTGATGTGTGTTGGGAGTATAAATGTTGATCAAGGTGTAGAGACGATTGTTGAGTGTGCAGATCAGAATTAAATAACGACCTTCAGGGTCTGTATGTGCTTCTTGAAAAGAAAATGACACAGAGTCTTTTATAGCAATAACAACTCCTTTTTGCTTCTTGGGTGAAGAGGCGTGATAGATGTGAGGGAAGTTTCTATGATGAAAGGGGGGGGCAGCCGTAGAGGACCAGTGGGATTCTTGTAAACAGACGACGTCTGCGTGCAGTTTAAGAGCTTCTTTCCAGACTGATGCTCTTTTGGCTGGGTGGTTCAGTCCATGGACATTGAACGAGATTATCTTAATAGCCATAGTGGGTGTAGTGTGTGCAGAGGTAAATACCTTAAATACACCATCTGTAGTGATCTAGGAGCCAGGTAGGGGTCTGCGGCAGCAGAGGCGATCCAGAAGGGCGATTGATTCCACGGTGAGCGGTCCATCCAGGGGGAAGGAAGGGAGTCCAGGGAGGGCGGAGATAGGGTGAAAGAAAACAGAATGTCAAAACTCAAACAGAGTACAAAAAATTGTAATAAAAAGGTAGATCCCTTTCGGGGTCTGATGGCAGTTGTACTGCGCATAACTTGGCTAGGGGAGCTAAGTGGTTTTTCCGCTCCAGCTTGTGGGGAAACTGGTAGGTGTGAGTTGGTTATGACATTCGAGGGCCATTGGATTTGTGTGACTTCTTTTTATGTGAGACCAACTGCCATTCTTCCAGAGTGTTTGCCTTGGGCGGACGGGGGTTGTCCTCAGAGGTGTGCTCGGGGAGAATGTCCCATTCTCTCAATAGTGCCAAGCCATCATTGAGGGAAGTGATCACGGATGTTTTCCCGTTGTAAGTAACAGTCAATTTTGTCGGGTATCCCCACCGGTAGGTGATGTTGTGATTCCGCAGGGCTTTAGTCACAGTAATGAGGGATTTTCTTTTCTGCATGGTATATTGCGACAGATCTGCGTAGATCTGTATGTTGTTGTACTGGTCTATGGGCTGAGTGCATTTCCTAAAGGCAGACATGAATTGGTCCTTGACGTGATAGAAATGTACTCTCATTAACACATCCCTCGGGACGTTGTCTGGGAGGTGGGATGGTTTGGGGAGCCGGTGGATCCTGTCTATCACCAGGTCAGATGCGGTTAATGAGGGTAGATATGTCGAGAGGAGGTCTTGGGCGAACTGTTGTAGTTGTGCAGGTTGGATGGATTCAGGGACCCCTCTCACCTTTACATTGTTCCTTCTCGATCTATCTTCGAGGTCAGCGACCTTTGCCTTTAGCCATGTGACCTCATCTGCCTGCTCGTTGTGGGAATCGACTAGTGTGTTGTATGAAGTGGCGTATTCCCCCATTTTCGTTTCCACGTGGTCCACCCTGGATCCTAACTCTCCTATGTCAGTTTTAAAACTTCGCATGCACTCCATCATGTCAGCATGCATGGAGGAGCGCAGCGAGACAAACATGTCCTTTAGGGTGGTGTCAGATATTGGCTGATCTGAGGTGGGGAAGGCATTGATGGTGTCATTTATCTCCCTGGTGTCTTCTAGGGATGCGGTTGATTCACTGACCTTATGGCCGCCTGGGCCTGGCGTCATCCGGGGTTTTGATTTGGCTGGGCTGCCCGATTGAGGGGTGGATGCCTCCGGAGATCGCTGTTGAGGGATCGGTGTTGAGCTCAGGCCTGGCGAGGATAGCTGGGAGTCGCGTGAGGAGGCCGGGGAGCTGCCGCCGGCGCCATCTTGGACTAGGCCGCGAGCCTTGGGAGGGAAGAAATCGTTCAGCCGCTTCGGCTGATTCGGGTTTTGCCGCTTTCTGGTCATCTCTGAGGGTGGTGGGTCTCTGGTGACTCAAAACGGAACGTTTTGAGAAGTTAGGGTCGTCTCGGTGTCGCTGTGTTTCCGTAGCTGGAGCGGAGCTCTCGATCTAAGCATCCATCAGCTAGCGCGGTAGCCACGCCCCCCCCCCACCACCAAATGATTAGATATTTAAGAATAATCTGTTGATCACTTGTATACTCTGTATTTACTCTGTTCAAAGAAAATAATAAAAACGTTTGTAAACGAAAAGTGAGCCAATAAATATTTTTTTTTAAATAAAAAAAGTTTGTAAAAATAAATAAATATTTTTTTTAAAAAAAACAAGAAAAATAAATAATCAAAAAAATAAAAAGAAAAAAAAAATAAAAATTTAAAGCGCCCCGTCCCGACGAGCTCGTGCGCAGAAGCGAACGCATACGTGAGTAGCGCCCGCATATGAAAACGGTGGTCAAACCACACATGTGAGGTATCGCCGTGATCCGTAGAGCGAGAGCAATAATTATAGCCATAGACCTCCTCTGTAACGCAAAATATGCAACCTGTAGAATTTTTTAAACGTCGCCTATGGAGATTTTTGAGGGTAAAAGTTTGATGCCATTCCACGAGCGGGCGCAATTTTGAAGCGTGACATGTTAGGTATCAATTTACTCGGCGTAACATTATCTTTCACAATATATAAAAAAATGGACTAACGTTACTGTTGTCTTATTTTTTTATTCAAAAAAGTGATTTTTTTTTTTGTTTGGGGGGTTCTAAGTTTTTTTCTAGCAAAAAAAAAAACTGTTTTAAACATGTAAACACCTAAAATCCAAAACGAGGCTGGTCTTAAAGTGGTTAAGTATGATTTTTTTTATGATTATTATGATATATATATATATATATATATATATATATATATATATATATATATATATATATATTTTTTTTTTTTTTTTTTCAAATGTTTTTAATGGAGACTTATAAAAAGCAGTACCGTTCAGTAATGATTTCTGTAAGAACATTTTACAGGATAGAGTACATTTTTGATGAACAAGTTACAACAAGATACAACAAGGGGTTGTAGACAGGCTTTGCAGAAAGAGATTGTTGCTTAATTGGTGATGGTGTTGATTAACTATAGTTGCTTAATTGGTGATGGTGTTGATTAACTATTGTTGGGTCCTCTCATGGAATACCTCGTCTCAGAGTTAACAGACAGAGGGGGAGATCCGCAGTTGTAGAGTTTGTGGGAGGGTCTGGGCTCTAGCAGTGTCCAGCTGAGTATGGATTTGGGAGACTTTGTTTGTAGATTCCCCAGAGGGGGAAGAGCCTGCCTTTCACAAATTTGGTAATGCGGGTTTGTAGTAAGAGACGGAGAATTGATCAAAGGCATCTAAGTCGGCTGATGAAAGTGTTGCAAGCATGAAAGCTTGCCATCTAGCATAAAAACGGACTTTGGATTTGATGTGTTTGAAGTTGGTGTTGAGTCATTCCTTGAACAGGAGAAGAAGATATTTCTTAAATTGGCCAATGGGGGCCCTTGGGTCAATAGCCGGTGTTGGAGAATAATCCTCGAGCAGACAGATCAGAATCCAGTCCTTGTTAGAGAAGTTTCTGGCAGTCGCTCCGGTGGGGGTTGTTCTTGAGGCTGGGGACCATGGTAGCAACAGGGGGTCCCAATAGCCGAAGATGAGAAGCAGGGGGTCTTTGAGTAATTTTAGAAGAGTGACTTCAAAAATGAAGGACAGGGGGGCGTGATCGGGCCACAAAGCGACGAATCTCGGCTCCCCACGCTCACCGGAGAACCCCAAAGACCCGCAGACCACAATGTCCCGAAAACGGAACCAAGACAAAGGACCAAGGCGGCTGGAATCGTTTTCGTTCCAGCCGCGCCGTCAGTACAACAAGGCCCAAGATGGCGCCGACGGGGAATCCTTACACCAGGCCCTGGGACACTCTGCAGGGCCCGGACAACACCATCCTCAGCCGATACACCCAGGAATGGGACCAGCCACATCCCCGGACCTGTTCCCCACCACTCCGGAGATACGCAGCCCATCGAAATCCAGGATGAGGCTGGATTTGCAACAGCAGGCCCCAGGCGCAGTGAGTACAGCACTACATGATATATCCAGATATTTCTTAAATTGGCCACTCTATTTCGCTCCAAGTTAGCGGACAAACACATCGCAATTGTTGACTGATTTATTGCATACTAACCTATATTCTCTCCTAGCAGACTCCCACAGCCTTGTGGACCAAAGCCTCCACCATTCAACCAACCTTCTCATCCAACATCCGTCTAAAAAAAACCCAAACCGGAACAGCAATCCAGGCATCTACCTCCAACGACTGTCCCCAATCGGAAGAAACCCACCAGGACGCCTCACTCGACCTTCTCATCCAACATCACTAAGATTCCCAGCACACCTACGAACGATCCTACGAACCGTGAGTAACTTCTGCACTTACACCCACCACCACCGCACCAAAGATGAGTATCACACAATACTCTCCTCAATGCCAAGGCCTCAACCACCAGCTAAACGGGCATCACTTTGGAAAACTGCACTCTCCCAGAACTGTGATATTCTTTGCATTCAAGAAACCCACTTTGCTACTGATGCCTCACCCAAATGCCTAAATAGGCACTTCCCCACATCTACCAATCTACCTACCATAAGAAACAAAGGGGAGTAATGATTGCCATCAGGGACAACTGTATCTTTCCAACCAATTCACTGCGAACTGGACCCCGATGGGGGCCCTTGGGTCAATAGCCGGTGTTGGAGAATAATCCTCGAGCAGACAGATCAGAATCCAGTCCTTGTTAGAGAAGTTTCTGGCAGTCGCTCCGGTGGGGGTTGTTCTTGAGGCTGGGGACCATGGTAGCAACAGGGGGTCCCAATAGCCGAAGATGAGAAGCAGGGGGTCTTTGAGTAATTTTAGAAGAGTGACTTCAAAAATGAAGGACAGGACCTGATCCCAAAATGCAGAGATGGAAGGGCAAGACCAGAAGCGATGGATCAGGGGCAGCCTCGTCAGATGGCACGGGGGGCATGAGGCCCCACTCCGATCCGTTTTGGAGGAGAGGAAGGGAATTTAGGGCCCGCTGGACAATCTTCAGTTGGGTTTCTCTCTATATTTCATTGGGGGTTAGTTGTATTGCTTTTTTCAGACCTTGCAAAATCTTGATCACGAGGTCAGGGTCTGGGAAGTCTTTACCCCATGTCAGGGTTCCGCTCACACTGTGCGGGCGAATCGGCGCGCGTGCATGCGCACACGGGCCGCTGGGATGCGGCGTGTCCCTCAGGCGCGTGCGCGGCGAGCGCGGGCACGAGCATCGCGGGCGTACACGTGCGCGCGCTAGCGCTGTTTGGCGCCAGTGGGCCTTTTTAAGAAATGGCAGTTGCACCTTACCGGTGCTGTTCGTCTTCAGCTGTATCCTGTAAAAACCTGCTATTCTGCCTGTGTATACCTGAAACTCTGACCCGGCTTACGTTGACTCTGCTGCTTCTCCAACCCTGACCCCGGCTTGATTTGACCCTGCTTCCGACTGATACCTAATGCTGATCTCTGCCTGCCTTGACTCTGCTATTGTTTATACCCACTTACCTGCTGTGCCTAGTGTATCCAGACCCGGCCTGCCTGACAATCCTTCTGCCTGATCCCCTCACATGCTGTGTGTTTCCAGAGCAGCTGTCACCACCCTGGGACCATCCTGTATCCGGTCACTGGTCTGCTACCTGCCAGTCCCCGCTGTACCTGCCACCAGGAGGTTCCTACCTACTTCCAGCATCTGCCGCAGTTTCCAGTCCAGGCACTCCTACCCCGCTGTGCTCACAGGTCCACTGTCTCCACTCCAGTGGGCCCTGAACCAGAGCTGTAAGAGAGGCCTTCTCCCAGCGAAGTCAGGCTCTCCATCCAGGTACCTAACGGTACGAACAGCCATGACTGAGCCTGCGGGAGAAGCTTCTGCCATGAAGGAGATCTGCTCACATCTTGCAGCCCTTACCCAGGCGGTGAAATCCCTCCAAGAAGGATATACAAGACTGGAAGGACAAGTGCAGCTACTTTCGGCTCCCAGCATCGCGGCTTCTGCACCTCCTCAGCCTCCAGCACAACCAGCCACTCCACCTGCCGTGGTGATGCTCCCACCTGAACCAAGGGTGCCTGTGCCGGATAGGTTCTCAGGAGACCGTTCCAAGTTCCGGGAGTTCCGCAACGCTTGCCAGTTGTACTTTGCCTTGCAGCCAAGAACCTTCTCCCTTGAGGCCACTAAGGTGGGGTTTGTGATCTTGCTACTACAGGGCGAGCCTCAAATCTGGGCACACCGTCTCCTGGAAGGGAACAGTATGTTGACACAGTCCCTCTCGTCCTTCTTTGAGGCTATGGCACAACTTTATGAAGACCCCCAGTTGACCACCACAGCCGAATCTGCTCTGTCTGCGCTCCAGCAAGGTCGCAGAGCGGTTGAGGACTATGTAACAGACTTCAGACGCTGGAGCGCAGACACCCAATGGAATGACTCTGCTCTGAGACATCAATTTCGTATGGGCCTCTCAGATGGCCTAAAGGATGAGCTTGCCCGAGTTGGCACCCCGGACACCCTGGAGGGCCTAATAACCCTGAGTATCCAGATTGACTGCCGGCTTCGGGAACGCAGATTTGAGAGATCTGCTCAAGTCCACCGCCCAGCCTGGATGACCTCAAGAGCCCCACTGCCCGCTGCTCGCTACCTACCGGCTCAACCAGTGGGCCCTACCAATCCTCCTCCTGATGCTGGCGAGCCAATGCAGCTTGGCCTTATGCGGCCCACTCTTTCCCCGGAGGAACGTGCCCGACGCCGACAATTAAACTTGTGCTTGTACTGCGGTGGGTCCGGGCACTTCGTGAGCAAGTGTCTTGTTAAGACACGTAAGTGCCTTTCTTCTGTATCAATCAGTCCTAGACCTTTGCCAGTCAACGCCACCCACATCGCTCTCTCTCTGTCATTTCAGTTCCCGGGAAAGACGGTCTCCACCAGCGCTATCCTTGATTCGGGAGCTTGCAGCTGCTTCATCGATACCACCTTTGCCAGCCTTCACGACATCCCCCTCCAGAAGAAGGCCCACGGACTATCTGTTTTTCTGGCTGATGGTTCCCGCATTAGATCGGGCCAAGTTGTTCAGGAGACTCAGCCTTTGTTAGCTGTCTCCTCTCTTCACCACAAAGAACTACTAACCCTGGATGTAATTTCTTCCCCCCTGTTCCCTGTAATCCTGGGCATTCCCTGGCTACAGGCCCATGATCCTACCATCAACTGGTCCATGGGGGAGGTCAAGTTTCAGTCCCCCTATTGTTTGGAACACTGCCTGCATGAAATTCCGGCACAACCTGTTACGCTCCGCTGTCTGGACTCCGATCTGAACCTTGACCAAGTAGTGCCGGAACCTTACCACGAGTTCCTGGATGTTTTCAGCAAAGGAGGGGCGGCTTCTCTGCCTCCACACAGCCCCTACGATTGCCCCATCCAACTTTTGCCAGGGGCCGAGATCCCATTCGGGCGTATTTACCCCCTTTCTGAGAAGGAACAGGAGGCCCTGAAGGCCTACATCTTGGAAAATCTAAAGAAGGGGTTCATCCGTCACTCCACGTCTCCAGCTGGCGCCGGTATATTCTTTGTAACCAAGAAAGACCAGTCACTCCGGCCTTGTGTGGACTACCGGGAATTAAACAAGATTATGGTTAAAAAACGTTATCCCCTACCCCTGATACCGGAACTGTTCCGAAAGCTAAGAGCTGCTACCATATTTTCCAAATTGGACTTAAGGGGGGCTTATAACCTGGTTCGCATCCGACCAGGTGATGAGTGGAAGACTGCTTTCCGAACTCGCTTTGGGCATTACGAATACCTGGTCATGCCCTTCGGCCTTTGTAATGCCCCAGCCACCTTTCAGCACCTCATAAATGAGGTATTCAGAGACTTTTTGGACATTTTTGTCATCGTCTACCTGGATGACATCCTGATCTTTTCCAGGTCTATTGAGCAGCGCCGAGGGCATGTGGGCAGAGTTCTACTCCGTCTCCGCCAACACGGATTGTACGCTAAGGCTGAGAAGTGCACCTTCGAGCAGCAGGATATCCAATTTCTGGGACTTGAGATCTCTCCAGCAGGTATTAAGATGGACCCACAAAAAGTGGCTGCCGTATTGGACTGGCCGGCACCTTCTGATAAAAAGGGGGTACAGCGTTTTGTGGGTTTTGCAAACTTTTACAGAAAGTTCATCAAGGGGTTCTCTGCCATCATTTCAACAATCACTCAGCTAAAAAGACAGAATGTACGGTTCCATTGGGGCCCAGAGGCCCAGGAATCTTGTTAACCCCCAGAGAAGGGCTTCTCTGGAAGGATAGCCAAGTTTTTGTTCCCGAACCCATCCGGGTTAAAGTACTGGCTCTCCTCCATGATCATCCACTGGCGGGACATTTTGGGGTCCGCAAGACCTTGGATCCTTCTGGTGGCCTGGTCTAAAAGAGTTCTGCACAAAGTATGTTAGATCCTGCCCGGTGTGCTCCCGAAGCAAGGCAACTAGGGGCCGAGCCTGGGGTCTACTTAAGCCCCTTCCCGCACCTGACCGACCCTGGCGTATGATCACTATGGACTTTATAGTTGAGCTCCCCCCTTCTGAAGGTCATACGGCCATCTTTGTAGTCGTTGATCGACTCTCAAAGATGGCCCATTTCCTACCCCTAAAGGGAACCCCATCCGCACCAGAGACAGCCCGTGTTTTCATTAGGGAGATCATCAGATTACATGGGGTACCCGCCAACATATTTTCGGACAGGGGAGTCCAGTTCACCTCCCGATTCTGGAGAGCCCTGTGTGAAAGTTTGAAAATTGAACTTGCTCTATCTTCAGCCTACCACCCCCAAACCAATGGGCAGACGGAACGCACTAACCAGACGCTGGAGCAATACATTAGGTGTTTCACCTCTTTCGTGCAAGACGATTGGGTGTCTCTGCTGCCCTTAGTGGAATTTGCGTACAATAATGCTAGTCACTCTACCACAGGACAATCCCCATTTTTTTTGCTAATTATGGATTCCATCTAACATTTCTCCCAGATTTTCTTGCAGAATCCTCAGTTCCAGCAGTTCAGGACACGGTGACCTTCCTCAGCCACAACAACTGAGTTCTTCAGGAAGCCATAACCAAGGCCCAGGCGGACAGTAAACGATCCTTTGATCAAAAAAGGAGGGGAGAATTAAAGCTGCAAATCGGGGATCAGGTATGGCTTTCCTCTTCTAACCTTAAACTAGCCTGCCCTTCTAGGAAGTTGGCACCCAAGTTCCTTGGCCACTTCTCTGTGAAAAGGAAAATCAATGAGGTATCCTATGAACTGTCCCTGCCTGATACTATGAGAATACACCCAGTTTTCCATGTTTCTCTGCTGAAACCTTCGGTACCCGACCCCTTTCCTAATAGGGAAGGCCGGGCCCCCTGAACCTGTCTTAGTGGATGGGAACGAGGAGTACGAAGTAGAGGTCATTCTGGACTGTAGAAGGCGACAAGGGCAGAGGCAATTCCTAATCAAATGGAAGGGCTACGGCCCAGAGAGTAACTCTTGGGAACCCGAAGACAACCTTCATGCTAGGAGACTAATTCGTGCCTTCTTCTCTTCCCACCCTGAGAAAGACGACCAGTTGGGCACCCGGAGGTTGCCCCTTGTGGGGGGGCAATGTCAGGGTTCCGCTCGCACTGTGCGGGCAAATCGGCACACGCGCATGCGCACACGGGCCGCTGGGATGCCCAGGCATCAGCGCGGGTGTGCGCGCCGGCGTGTCCCTCAGGCGTGCGCGCGTGCGCGGCGAGCGCGGGCACGCGCATCGAGGGCGCACACGTGCGCGCGCTAGCGCTGTTTGGCGCCAGTGGGCCTTTTTAAGAAATGGCAGTTGCACCTTACCGGTGCTGTTTGTCTTCATCTGTATCCTGTAAAAACCTGCTATTCTGCCTGTGTATACCTGAAACTCTGACCCGGCTTACGTTGACTCTGCTGCTTCTCCAACCCTGACCCCGGCTTGATTTGACCCTGCTTCGGACTGATACCTAATGCTGATCTCTGCCTGCCTCGACTCTGCTATTGTTTATACCCACTTACCTGCTGTGACTAGTGTATCCAGACCCGGCCTGCCTGACAATCTTTCTGCCTGATCCCCTCACATGCTGTGTGTTTCCAGAGCCGCTGTCACCACCCTGGAACCATCCTGTATCCGGTCACTGGTCTGCTACCTGCCAGTCCCCGCTGCACCTGCCACCAGGAGGTTCCTACCTACTTCCAGCATCTGCCGCAGTTTCCAGTCCAGGCACTCCTACCCCGCTGTGCTCACAGGTCCACTGTCTCCACTCCAGTGGGCTCTGAACCAGAGCTGTAAGAGGGGCCTTCTCCCAGTGAAGTCAGGCTCTCCATCCAGGTACCTAACACCCCAGTTGGCCACAGATGAGGTTGACAGAGATGGAGTAGATTCATATAGGAGAGGCTTATAAATATCTGAGATTTTGTAGGAGCCCTCTTGTAGCATACGGTCTGTAATGTTTGGTTGGAATCTTCTGTGTTACTCCTTGCAGGTGTGGGTTAGGAAGCTGATACACTGATGATAGTAGAAGGCATGGGATTGGGGAAGTGAGAAGGAAATTGCTAAGGTTTGAAAGGGCAGTGGTTTCCCTGTGTCCGTATTGCACAGGGAAGACAATTTTGAGAGGCCCCATTCTTGCCAGTCCAGGAAAGGTTTGTAATGTAGACCCAGGAGAAAGCTGGGGTTACCTTGTATAGGTAAATGGGATGACAGGAAAGGTAAGAGTTTGAGGATTTGTCTGGTTTCTCTCCAGGTTATAGCCGTATCCCTTAAGAGGAGGTTATGTTGGTGGGGGGGTTGATTTCCATTTGCAGTGCATAAGGGCCACCAAGGAGTACAATTTCAGATTCCAGATGGTAATTAGAGTATTGGGAGGATTGGGCTATCCAGCCCAAACTAGTCCTCAACAAACAAGCCAGGTTATACGTTCTTATATTTGGGAGACTGATATCCCTTCGCTCCTGGGAAGGTAAAAATTTTTCAAAGAAATGTGAGGTCTCTTGTTGTGCCATAGGAATTTGGATATAGCTGAGTTAAGAAATTTAACATCTTTGTGTTTCAAAAGTAAAGGGATGGTTTGCATTGGATACAGTAGTCTGGCAAAACTGACCATTTTTACGAGGTGACATCTTCCCAGGAGCGAGAGGGGGAGATCCATTCAGTTGGATAATTCCAAGCTCCCTCCATATAGTGTTGAAAATCTACATTGTTTTGGAGATAGGAGGAAATTGCCAAAGCTGGAGAGAGGGATGTAAGTCAGGGGTGTCTAGTGATATTGAGATGGGTGCATGGTCTGATATGGCGATGTCATGGATGTCTGCCCCTGAGATCATTGGGATACCTTCTTAGGAAACCGGTCACAGACAGTGAAACTAGGAGCCTTCACTTCGGAAACCCAGGCAATTTCTTATGGAGTCCCTCAAGGATCACCATTGTCACCGGTTCTCTTCAACATTTACATCCGGTCACTCTTCAAAATTATTAGCAAATCGGATCTATGCTACCACTCATACGCGGACGACACTCAACTGTACTTCTGTATCACCGGACAAAAATACCAATACCAGGAACTAGGAAAATGTCTCACACTGATAGATGACTGGATGACCACTAGCTCCCTCAAACTAAATGGATCAAAAACACAACTACTGCTCCTCAACGCAAACCGAAGGAACAAAACGAAGACCCCATGGACACCACCAACCATCCTTGGTCAGACCATCCTCCCAAGCACCAAAGCCAAAAGCCTCGGAGTCATCTTTGATTCAGAGATGACCATGGAGGCACAAATAGGATCAGTAATCAGTGGATCCCATCATCTCCTCCGCATGCTTTAAAATACAAAAAATGCTGCGCTAAGGGATCATAAGGTAGTGACCCCTCCTAGTGACGTAAATAAGTGAATAAATAAATGAATCCCTCCTTTAGAGGTAAATACATCCCCAAGTGGGAAACACCCGGTGTAGTTACTCAGCTGAAATAACAACACTAGATGACAAGTTACATGTGACACATTATACACATATACCTTATAAGAATCAACTGAAAAATGCAATAAAACAATCTGTGACTAAAAAATGCAATGAAACAGTCTGTGACAAGATCTCTGGTTGCTGAAAAGGAAAAGAAGGAGATAAAACTTTTCTCTAATCAAAAGTCCGGAATCTTGAAGGAAAGGTGAAACCCAAATCAAAAACAAAGTGTTCAAATATCAATTCCTTTTGAAAGGTGAATGTTGATCACAGCAAGACAGGTTCTCAGTGTAATAAAGAGAGTGAGGCCCCTTACCCCATCCGTTGGACTCCCTTACGAGCGGAGTCAATAGCGCAGGCAGAAATGATCCTCTGCAAGGATATAGGATGTTCCTCTGTCCTTCTCTCTCCCTCCTAGTGGAACGACCGCGATCCGGAACTCAGTTGCTGGTCACAGGGATCTCCCGACTGTTGCACGCGGGCGGGCCGGAGTTGATGGACACCGCAGGTAGCCAATCACAGGGGTCCTAAGCCGTCTATATACGCCGGCATCGAGGGTACTCCCCGAGGGGAGATGCAATAGCTGGGGGACCCTCCGGAAGGCACCTGCAGGAAAGAATCAGCACTCAGGCCCTTGCACAATGCACGATCCTAGCAGGAGGCTCAGTCAGTGTCTTCATGATCCGCATGCTTTGCAGACTCATATGTGGTAGGTGCGGGACATGTAGAAACCAGGTGGACATCTCACTGAGAAATTGCTTGCCGGGATTGTTCGGGACATATATGTTGGATATCATCAGTTCTCTGTTTCCCATTTTTTTTTATTTATTTATTTTTTATCTCAAAGTATTTTATTATGTATAACAGAGTGAATACAATGTAAAATGATATGCCATACAATCATCAAGAGGAAAAGTATATATTATACAGCCTAGCCATGTCTTTGTAGCTGGCTCTCAAAGGAGAAGAGTATGGTGGATAACTGAAGGCAAACAAGAGAGTTATAGTAGTTGTAAGGCTGTCCAGTGGTCTGGCGGGAGGGTTCCCCTCCACCCGGCACCCCAATTGGGATCAATCTGTGCCCGCTAGGAGGAACCCAATCGCCCCACCCCTGAGCCTCCTGTTTGTTCAACCACGCAGAGGTCCCTTCCCTTTGGATAGCTAAAACTCAGGGAGAAGGGCGTGGCCTGGACGGAGACCGAGATGGCTGCCTGATCTCTGAGCTCCTGCGTGACTGGGACGAGAAACCTGCCTGACCGGGAGCCTACCGGGTCTATCTTGCTATGAACAGGTCCACCAGAAGCTCGTCCACCTCCCGCACCCCCAAGGACCCTCATCCCCACCTGGGGAGGAACATCCCGGACATATTCCGATCCCAAAAGCTACAGGCGTCCGCGCCACTACAGGCCCAGACCGCGGCCTTGCCTGATAGATCGCCATCCGCCCTGATGCCGGGAGCGGCGTCACCTAGCCCCAGCGGGGCTCTTCCCCCCAGCCTCTTCGACCTGGAAAAGGTCGCATCGGACATCAAGAACACTGTGACAGCAGCAATTGCGGACCTGAAGGTCGATATGCAAGCCGTTGCCCACCGCATCGATAATGTGGAGCAGACCGCCCAAACGCACGCGGCGGCCATTCGCCAAGTACAATCGGCCTACGATTCTCAACTCGCCCAGGTATTTGAATTACATAGGCACGTAGAGGACCTTGATAACAGGGGGCGGAGACACAATATTAGGGTACGGGGGATCCCCGAGAGTGTGGACTCGGGCGCGATACAGCAAACCCTGGGCGCAATTTTCAACGACCTTATCGAGCGCCCCGCCGACTCCCCCATTGACATGGAAAGGGCTCATCGTGCTCTCCGTCCCCCACCACGCGACAATGAACCCCCAAGAGACATAATTTGCTGCATTGTAAGCTTCCCCCTTAAAGAAGAAATCCTCCGCAAAGCCAGGGAAAGGGGACACATTCTCTTTAACGGGACTGAAGTGAAGTTATTTCAAGACCTCTCACAAATCACTCTTCAAAACAGAAGAGCATTGCGCCCATTACTAGATGCCCTAAGATCTAGAAATATCCAGTACCGTTGGAAATTTCCTTTTGGCCTATCTGCATCCGCAAGGGGGCGCTCTGCCCTGCTCCGCACCCCAGAGGACCTTCAGGCATTCTGTGACCAACTCGACTTGCCCAATATTGATCTCCCAGAATGGTACGCTCTCTATTTTCCGGCGGAACCCTGGCTTCCAGTGTCTCTTAACCCATCCCCGAAAGCCTCCCGCCAGAGATCGCGCCGCCGCAGACCAGGACCGATGTCCCCGAACGCCCGCTCATCGCGCCGAGACCTGCACCAACACAGCCCTTCACCTCCACACATGAGACGAGAAGCACCGGATGATTAAATGATCGCTCCATAGACTGTGGCCTACGGCTTGTGAGTACCCCCACCCCTCTGTCCCCCTACTTCCTCTGAGACTAACCTCGACCTGCATGGCCCCTGCCTCGAGGCCTCTGACCTCGTTAGACATACGGCCCCCTCGAGAGTTCAACAGACACCGTCCCAGATCCGCACTAGCATGACTGCTTTGGTCTCCCTAGACCCTGGACTGTTTGTCTCTCATCCATACCCACACCATCCCCCTGTAACAATCAGCTGATGGCCCGACCACAGAGTCCTCATTCCCGAGGGATGGGGAACCTGACCACCGCCAGGATTGATACCTCCAGCCCTGCTTTAGACACTCTGCCGAGATCTACCCACCCGCAAGCAGTTCACCTCCAAGCTACCTCCGATCCATGATTGACTCCCCGCACCTCCGTTACTTACCGGAATCCCCATGTCTCTACTCTACCGTACTGGGGCCCTCACACGGACACACCGCCGATGCCCCTGACATGAGAGGGCTTCCGTTTTTAACTGCCTGGACGATAATGACTCCATCTACCCGGGGATAGCTCAGGTATTTAATCCCCTTGTGAACGCTTTTTTTTGTCCTTCCTTTTTCCCTTTTTTTTTCTTTTTTTTTGTTTGTTTTTTCTCTTCTGGACACTAGATGGATGGACCCTCGACGCCTCATCAATACCTCTGCAACCCACCTAGGGGACCCAGACGGACTGATACTAATGGCATCCCTCCTCAGGCAATGTATCCTCCCCCTTTTTTCCCCCTTATTTTTTTTTTTACTTTTCTTTATTATTTATTAGATGTAATTGTGTCTTGCACTCCAGAGACCTATATACCCTGTTATGTCCATTGCTAAACTATAAGCTTTGTTATATGGGAGACTGGATAGACTCGTAACTGAATCCTTCTGATTCCCACTACCATGTATGTCAGGCTTGCCGCACCTGACTCAGTCTTATATTCAGGAAGCCCCCCCCTCTATACCAAATCTCTGTGAAGGGCTCCCAATACCCCACCCCCCCCCCCCTTTTTTCCCATCCCCCCCTATCCCACCCTCCCCCTCTTCCCTCCCCTCCCCCCCTCCTACCCCCTTCCTGCTGCCCTCCCCCCCTTCCCCCTCCCTCTCTCCCCCCCCCCCCCCCCCCCCCCTCTCTCCTCCCCCCACCCCTATCCCCCCCTTCCTGCATACTCCCAAGCCTCCATCCCCAAGAAGGACCCTATAGACGGTCCAGGGGGGACCAACATTCTACCCTGCTCAATTCCAAGCCGTAGTCCTAGTCTACATTCACTCTATGTTTACTGTATCTAAGATGCATGTTGTTTATGTAAAGTAGTGCTTATCTACATTGACCCAGGTTCTTTCTCCTAGGCATGAAAAGTTTGGATGCTAGGAACAGTTATTATGTGTTTTATGTTTATACCTTTCCTGCTCTCCACGCACGGTAGGCTCCCTACTACACCACACCGGTCCTCACATCCGATGAGGTCCTTTTCTATCACCCGCCTGACTCCCATGTCCGCAGCCATGCTGTGGTTACCGTTCACCCTACTTCCCCCACACAGCGGTCTCACTGAGACTTTGCTGACACACCAGAATTTCTCCTTGACCCCCCCAGGTGGCTAGTTAGACTATACCCACCTCTGGCCTTTTTTTTTATTTTTCTTCTTCCCTCCTATACATCTCTCTTCCTCTTCTCCTGCTTCTTTTACAAAGATTGATTGACAAAGAGGGGCTTGTAGTGTGCTCGTGGCAGGCAGGCAGAGCTCCTATATTTTGTTACCAGAAGCACCTATAGGACTTGTAGTGTGTTCGTGGCAGGCAGGCAGAGCTCCTATATTTTGTTACCAGAAGCACCTATAGGAAGCTCCTATATTTTGTTACCAGAAGCACCTATAGAACTTGTAGTGTGTTTGTGGCAGGCAGGCAGAGCTCCTATATTTTGTTACCAGAAGCACCTATAGGACTTGTAGTGTGTTCGTGGCAGGCAGGCAGAGCTCCTATATTTTGTTACCAGAAGCACCTATAGGACTTGTAGTGTGTTAGTGGCAGGCAGGCAGAGCTCCTATATTTTGTTACCAGAAGCACCTATAGGACTTGTAGTGTGTTCGTGGCAGGCAGGCAGAGCTCCTATATTTTGTTACCAGAAGCACCTATAGGACTTGTAGTGTGTTAGTGGCAGGCAGGCAGAGCTCCTATATTTTGTTACCAGAAGCACCTATAGGACTTGTAGTGTGTTCGTGGCAGGCAGGCAGAGCTCCTATATTTTGTTCCCAGAGGCACCTATAGGACTTGAAGTGTGTTAGTCCCATTACACACACAGAGCTATATTTTCTTCCCAGAAGCACCTATAGGACTTGAAGTGTGTTAGTCCCATTACACACACAGAGCTATATTTTCTTCCCAGAAGCACCTATAGGACTTGAAGTGTGTTAGTCCCATTACACACACAGAGCTATATTTTCTTCCCAGAAGCACCTATAGGACTTGAAGTGTGTTAGTCCCATCACACACACAGAGCTATATTTTGTTCCCAGAAGCACCTATAGGACTTGAAGTGTGTTAGTCCCATTACACACACAGAGCTATATTTTCTTCCCAGAAGCACCTATAGGACTTGAAGTGTGTTAGTCCCATCACACACACAGAGCTATATTTTGTTCCCAGAAGCACCTATAGGACTTGAAGTGTGTTAGTCCCATTACACACACAGAGCTATATTTTGTTCCCAGAAGCACCTATAGGACTTGAAGTGTGTTAGTCCCATTACACACACAGAGCTATATTTTCTTCCCAGAAGCACCTATAGGACTTGAAGTGTGTTAGTCCCATTACACACAAAGAGCTATACTTTGTTCCCAGAAGCACCTATAGGACTTGAAGTGTGTTAGTCCCATTACACACACAGAGCTATATTTTCTTCCCAGAAGCACCTATAGGACTTGTAGTGTGTTAGTGGCAGGCAGGCAGAGCTCCTATATTTTGTTACCAGAAGCACCTATAGGAATTGTAGTGTGTTCGTGGCAGGCAGGCAGAGCTCCTATATTTTGTTCCCAGAGGCACCTATAGGACTTGAAGTGTGTTAGTCCCATTACACACACAGAGCTATATTTTCTTCCCAGAAGCACCTATAGGACTTGAAGTGTGTTAGTCCCATTACACACACAGAGCTATATTTTCTTCCCAGAAGCACCTATAGGACTTGAAGTGTGTTAGTCCCATTACACACACAGAGCTATATTTTCTTCCCAGAAGCACCTATAGGACTTGAAGTGTGTTAGTCCCATCACACACACAGAGCTATATTTTGTTCCCAGAAGCACCTATAGGACTTGAAGTGTGTTAGTCCCATTACACACACAGAGCTATATTTTGTTCCCAGAAGCACCTATAGGACTTGAAGTGTGTTAGTCCCATTACACACACAGAGCTATATTTTCTTCCCAGAAGCACCTATAGGACTTGAAGTGTGTTAGTCCCATCACACACACAGAGCTATATTTTCTTCCCAGAAGCACCTATAGGACTTGAAGTGTGTTAGTCCCATTACACACACAGAGCTATATTTTGTTCCCAGAAGCACCTATAGGACTTGAAGTGTGTTAGTCCCATTACACACACAGAGCTATATTTTGTTCCCAGAAGCACCTATAGGACTTGAAGTGTGTTAGTCCCATTACACACACAGAGCTATATTTTGTTCCCAGAAGCACCTATAGGACTTGAAGTGTGTTAGTCCCATTACACACACAGAGCTATATTTTGTTCCCAGAAGCACCTATAGGACTTGAAGTGTGTTAGTCCCATCACACACACAGAGCTATATTTTCTTCCCAGAAGCACCTATAGGACTTGAAGTGTGTTAGTCCCATTACACACACAGAGCTATATTTTCTTCCCAGAAGCACCTATAGGACTTGAAGTGTGTTAGTCCCATCACACACACAGAGCTATATTTTGTTCCCAGAAGCACCTATAGGACTTGAAGTGTGTTAGTCCCATTACACACACAGAGCTATATTTTGTTCCCAGAAGCACCTATAGGACTTGAAGTGTGTTAGTCCCATTACACACACAGAGCTATATTTTCTTCCCAGAAGCACCTATAGGACTTGAAGTGTGTTAGTCCCATCACACACAAAGAGCTATACTTTGTTCCCAGAAGCACCTATAGGACTTGAAGTGTGTTAGTCCCATTACACACACAGAGCTATATTTTCTTCCCAGAAGCACCTATAGGACTTGAAGTGTGTTTAGTCCCATCACACACACAGAGCTATATTTTCTTCCCAGAAGCACCTATAGGACTTGAAGTGTGTTAGTCCCATCACACACACAGAGCTATATTTTGTTCCCAGAAGCACCTATAGGACTTGAAGTGTGTTAGTCCCATTACACACACAGAGCTATATTTTGTTCCCAGAAGCACCTATAGGACTTGAAGTGTGTTAGTCCCATCACACACACAGAGCTATATTTTGTTCCCAGAAGCACCTATAGGACTTGAAGTGTGTTAGTCCCATTACACACACAGAGCTATATTTTCTTCCCAGAAGCACCTATAGGACTTGAAGTGTGTTAGTCCCATCACACACACAGAGCTATATTTTCTTCCCAGAAGCACCTATAGGACTTGAAGTGTGTTAGTCCCATTACACACACAGAGCTATATTTTCTTCCCAGAAGCACCTATAGGACTTGAAGTGTGTTAGTCCCATCACACACACAGAGCTATATTTTGTTCCCAGAAGCACCTATAGGACTTGAAGTGTGTTAGTCCCATTACACACACAGAGCTATATTTTGTTCCCAGAAGCACCTATAGGACTTGAAGTGTGTTAGTCCCATTACACACACAGAGCTATATTTTCTTCCCAGAAGCACCTATAGGACTTGAAGTGTGTTAGTCCCATTACACACACAGAGCTATATTTTCTTCCCAGAAGCACCTATAGGACTTGAAGTGTGTTAGTCCCATCACACAGAGCTCCTCTATTTTCTTTGCATAAGCACCCACAGGACTTCTAGTGTGTTAGTGGCATCACACAGAGCTCCTATATATTCTTCTCAGCAGCACCCACAGGACTTCTAGTGTGTTAGTGGCATCACACAGAGCTCCTCTATTTTCTTTGCAGAAGCACCCATAGGACTTCTAGTGTGTTAGTGGCATCACACAGAGCTCCTATATATTCTTCTCAGCAGCACCCACAGGACTTCTAGTGTGTTAGTGGCATCACACAGAGCTCCTCTATTTTCTTCCAGAAGCACCCATAGGACTTCTAGTGTGTTAGTGGCATCACACAGAGCTCCTATATTTTCTTTGCAGAAGCACCCATAGGACTTCTAGTGTGTTAGTGGCATCACACAGAGCTCCTCTATTTTCTTTGCATAAGCACCCACAGGACTTCTAGTGTGTTAGTGGCATCACACAGAGCTCCTCTATTTTCTTTGCATAAGCACCCACAGGACTTCTAGTGTGTTAGTGGCATCACACAGAGCTCCTCTATTTTCTTTGCAGAAGCACCCACAGGACTTCTAGTGTGTTAGTGGCATCACACAGAGCTCCTCTATTTTCTTTGCAGAAGCACCCATAGGACTTCTAGTGTGTTAGTGGCATCACACAGAGCTCCTATATATTCTTCTCAGCAGCACCCACAGGACTTCTAGTGTGTTAGTGGCATCACACAGAGCTCCTCTATTTTCTTTGCATAAGCACCCACAGGACTTCTAGTGTGTTAGTGGCATCACACAGAGCTCCTCTATTTTCTTTGCATAAGCACCCACAGGACTTCTAGTGTGTTAGTGGCATCACACAGAGCTCCTCTATTTTCTTTGCAGAAGCACCCACAGGACTTCTAGTGTGTTAGTGGCATCACACAGAGCTCCTCTATTTTCTTTGCAGAAGCACCCATAGGACTTCTAGTGTGTTAGTGGCATCACACAGAGCTCCTATATATTCTTCTCAGCAGCACCCACAGGACTTCTAGTGTGTTAGTGGCATCACACAGAGCTCCTCTATTTTCTTTGCAGAAGCACCCATAGGACTTCTAGTGTGTTAGTGGCATCACACAGAGCTCCTATATATTCTTCTCAGCAGCACCCACAGGACTTCTAGTGTGTTAGTGGCATCACACAGAGCTCCTCTATTTTCTTTGCATAAGCACCCACAGGACTTCTAGTGTGTTAGTGGCATCACACAGAGCTCCTCTATTTTCTTTGCATAAGCACCCACAGGACTTCTAGTGTGTTAGTGGCATCACACAGAGCTCCTCTATTTTCTTTGCAGAAGCACCCATAGGACTTCTAGTGTGTTAGTGGCATCACACAGAGCTCCTCTATTTTCTTTGCAGAAGCACCCATAGGACTTCTAGTGTGTTAGTGGCATCACACAGAGCTCCTATATTTTCTTCTCAGCAGCACCCACAGGACTACCGACTACAATGGCTGGAAGACCGCCAAGGGGAGGCAGAGCGTGCAGAGCCAAGAACACAGGGCAGGCAGGCTCTGTTTCTAGTGGACGTGGCCGTGGACGTGGTCGTGCATCGTCATCAGCACGTGGCCATGGGACACGCGCGTCTTTGTTTTCGGCAGCTGGACATGTGGAGCCGCATCATGCTGAAGGCTTGGTAGAATGGATGACCAAGCCCTCCTCATCCTCCTCATCCTCTCTCACCCAGGCTCAGGGTACTGACAGAGCATCATCAGCCACCCCTTCCCTAGACCCACCATGTCCTCCCTGAGGAGTCCCCCGAACTCTTTGAGCACAGTGTTGGGTACATGCTCCAGGAGGATGCCCAACGATTCGAAGGCTCGGATGACGATACCCAGCTTGAGGAATCTGGCAGTACAGTTCCACCAGCTGCAGCTTACTGCCAGGTTTGCTCTAGTGGTGAAGAGGGAGGGGATGATGAGGTCACTGACTCCACGTGGGTGCCTCAAGGGAGAGAGGATGAGGAGGAGGACGAGGAGGAGGAGGATGCGGCGTCACATGTCCAACGAGGCAGGATGCCCCCTGGAGGCCAGGTAGAGGCCAGCACAGCAACTGTACAACACCGCAGAGCTCCGCCTGTGCAGGGCGCTGCCTCTGCACGTTATCAGAAAAGTTCTTTGGTGTGGGCCTTTTTTGAGACGAGTGCAGCAGATCGCACCACTGCTATTTGCAATATTTGTCTCAAGCGTATCTCGCGTGGCCAAAACATCAGCCGCTTGGGCACGACAAGCATGACCAGACATATGGCGACCTGCCATGCAGCTCGTTGGCAGGCACACATAAAAGACCCACACCAAAGAACTAAGCGGACCTCTCCTTGCTCCTCCTCAGCTGGGATCTCCATCCCCACTACACCTTCAGTCCTCTCTGAAAGCTGCTCTGAGAGGACTGAAGGTGTAGAATTCGGTGTGTCACAACCAAGTACTTGCAGTACACCGACGTCCGAATGCAGCAGGCAAATTTCCCTGCCCCAGCTGCTGGACCGTAGAAAGAAGTACACTCCCAGCCATCCACATGCCCAGCGGTTGAATGCTAGCCTTGCTAAATTGCTAGCACTTCAACTGCTGCCTTTTCAGTTGGTAGACTCGGCCCCCTTCCGTGAGTTTGTTCAATGTGCGGTTCCTCAGTGGCAGGTTCCCAAACGCCACTTTTTCTCGCGGAAGGCGATTCCGTCTCTCTACCGGCATGTGGAGGGCAATGTCCATGCCTCGCTGGACAGGGCGGTCAGCGGTAAGGTGCATATTACCGCTGACTCATGGTCCAGCAGGCATGGACAGGGACGGTACCTTTCTTTCACGGCCCATTGGGTCACTCTATTGGCAGCTGGGAGGGATGCAGGACAAGGTGCAGTAGTGTTGGAGGTTGTTCCGCCACCACGTCTCCAAAACGCGACTACTGCTACTGGTTGTGACACACCTCTCTCCTCCACCCCCTCCTCTTCTTCTTCCTCCAGTGCTCTGTCCTTGGAACCAGCGGTGCTCCGTAGGCGTACAAGGGGCTACGCAAGTACGCAGGCAAAAAGATGCCATGCCGTGCTTGCGCTGGTGTGTTTGGGGGACAGGAGCCACACTGGGCCAGAGGTTCTGGTAGCTCTGCAGGGGCAGGCCGAGAGGTGGTTGACGCCACGTCAGCTTAAGCCAGGAATGGTCGTTTCTGACAATGGCACCAACCTCCTCTCCGCCCTGCGACAGGGGCAGCTCACCCATGTGCCCTGCATGGCTCACGTCCTCAACCTGGTGGTGCAGCGGTTCTTGGGCAGGTTCCCAGGCTTACAGGATGTCCTGAGGCAGGCCAGGAAAGTCTGTGTGCATTTCCGCCGATCTTATAATGCCAGTGCTCGGCTGACTGAGCTGCAAAAGGAGCTGAACCTGCCCAAGAACCGCCTAATATCTGACATGCCCACCAGGTGGAACTCAACGTTGGCCATGCTGCAGCGACTGCACACGCAGCAGAGGGCCATCAATGAGTACCTTTGCGACTACGGCACCAGGACAGGGTCAGGGGAGCTTGTTTTTTTTTTCCCCACGTCAGTGGAGCATGATCAGGGATGCATGCACTGTCCTCTCACCATTTGAGGAGGCCACGAGGATGGTGAGCAGTGACAGTGCATGCATCAGTGACACTGTCCCTCTTGTCCACCTGTTGGAGCATACGCTGCGTGGGATAATGGACAGGGCACTTGAGGCAGAACAGAGGCAGGAAGAGGAGGACTTCCTTGCCTCTCAAGGCCCCCTTTATCCGGACAGTGTTCCTTCTGTCCCACCCATCACACAGGAAGAGGATGAGGAGGAGGAGGAGGAGGAGGAGGAGGAGGAGGATTGTGTGAGCATGGAGGTGGAGCCTGGCACTCAGCATCAGCAGCAGCAGTCTTTTAGGGATGATGTACAGTCCCAACAAGCCAGTGGACTTGTACGTGGCTGGGAGGAGGTGGCTGGCGATCATGTCATCCTCAGTGACCCAGAAGACTCCGGACCGAATGCCTCAGCTAACCTACGCTGCATGGCCTCCCTGATCCTGCAAAGCCTGCGGAAGGATCCTCGTGTTCTTCGGATCAAGGAGAGGGACCATTACTGGCTGGCCACTCTCCTTGATCCGCGGTACAAGGGTAAGGTTGCGGACCTTATCTTGCCGTCGCAGAGGGAGCAGAGGATGAGACATCTCAGGGAGGCCTTGCAGAAAGGTCTGTGCAACGCGTTCCCAGAAACTGGGAGGCTACAAACTCCTGGTCCTGGGCGACGAGTTGCTGAGGCTTCGGTCAGTGGCAGAAGGAGCGGTGGGGAAGGTGGACGTCTGACCGATGCGTTCAGACAATTTTTTAGTCCGCAGCCCCAAGGTATGATCGGTTCCAGCAACCATCGCCAGCGTCTGATATACATGGTGCAGGAATACCTTGGGGCAAGGTCAGACTTGGACACCTTTCCCACCGAAAATCCTCTGGCTTACTGGGTCCTGAGGATGGATCACTGGCCAGAGCTTGCACAGTATGCAATTGAGCTACTGGCCTGTCCTGCCTCCAGCGTTCTTTCCGAACGCACATTCAGTGCTGCTGGAGGATTTGTGACTGATCATAGGGTGCGCCTGTCCACCGCCTCGGTTGATCGACTGACATTCATCAAAATGAATCAGTCTTGGATCACCACCAGCTACCAGGCACCTGAGGCGGATATAACCGAATAATTTTTAATGTCACATCCCTTCAAGACTGCCTATGCTGATGCTGAGTGACTGTCCTCTTATGTTCACTGACTATCCTCTTCCTCCTCCTCAATGATCCATGCCACAGCACCAGTGCCTAAGGCACAATTTTTCAGCCCCTGTTTAACAGGGGCGTGTACTTACAATTTTTAAAAAAAATGCTTCGCAACACGTGTGACTGCTGTGCTCCAAGTACAGTCTCTGTGAGGGCCGTGTTGCAGTGTTGTGGCACCAGCACCAGTGCCTAAGGCACAATTTTTCAGCCCCTGTTTAACAGGGGCGTGTACTTACAATTTTTTAAAAAAATGCTTCGCAACACGTGTGACTGCTGTGCTCCAAGTACAGTCTCTGTGAGGGCCGTGTTGCAGTGTTGTGGCACCAGCACCAGTGCCTAAGGCACAATTTTTCAGCCCCTGTTTAACAGGGGCGTGTACTTACAATTTTTTAAAAAAATGCTTCGCAACACGTGTGACTGCTGTGCTCCAAGTACAGTCTCTGTGAGGGCCGTGTTGCAGTGTTGTGGCACCAGCACCAGTGCCTAAGGCACAATTTTTCAGCCCCTGTTTAACAGGGGCGTGTACTTACAATTTTTTAAAAAAATGCTTCGCAACACGTGTGACTGCTGTGCTCCAAGTACAGTATCTGTGAGGGCCGGGTTGCAGTGTTGTGGCACCAGCACCAGTGCCTAAGGCACAATTTTTCAGCCACTGTTTAACAGGGGCGTGTACTTACAATTTTTTAAAAAAATGCTTCGCAACACGTGTGACTGCTGTGCTCCAAGTACAGTCTCTGTGAGGGGTTGCAGTGTTGTGGCACCAGCACCAGTGCCTAAGGCACAATTTTTTTCAGCCCCTGTTTAACAGGGGCGGGTAATTACAAATCTTGATCTAATAGTTCACAGCAGGGCCCATTCCTGCGCCCACCAAGAGTAACTATGAGGGCCTGCAGTCTTGTGGCAACACCGTCCACCACCACCGCCAAAGGCCCAATTTTTCTGCCCTGTTCATCAGGTGCTTGCAATTACAAATCTTGATCTAATAACTCACAGCAGGGCCCATTCCTGCGCCCACCAAGAGTAACTATGAGGGCCTACAGTCTTGTGGCAACACCGTCCACCACCACCGCCAAAGGCCCAATTTTTCTGCCCTGTTCATCAGGTGCTTGCAATTACAAATCTTGATCTAATAACTCACAGCAGGGCCCATTCCTGCGCCCACCAAGAGTAACTGTGAGAGCTTACAGTCTTGTGGCAAAACCGTCCACCACCACCACCACCACCACCCCCAATTTTTCTGCCCTGTTCAACAGGTGCATGCAATTACAAATCTTGATCTATTAACTCACAGCAGGGCCCATTCCTGTGCCCACCAGTCTTGTGGCTACACCAACATCTAATAGGGCAAATTTCTGCAGAGTATATACGCCAGGCCCCTACTTTCAAACATCCAACTTACAAACGACTCCTACTTGCAAATGGAAAGAGAAAACAGGAAGTGAGAGGAAATCTACCCCTAGGAAGGGAAATTCTATCCTGTTAGATTTAATTTGGGAAAAAGGTATCTCCTCTCTACTGATACTTTATCACCAATCCTTGTTTCAATTAAAACCCCACTTTTCCAAAAACATTTGTCATTGGGACGGAAAGTGAGGTGACATGTTCTGAACAGATGTGCAAAGACAGCAAATGTTACAGGGGTGATAACCCCTCCCTATGTTCTCCAAAAAGCTTAAAAAATAGATTTTTTTGGGATGGAGCTACACTTCATAATGTACCTGTTCAGATTCTACTTAAGATCAAACCTAAAGCCGCAAGTGGTTTTAAATGGCTTCTTTTTTTCCTTTACAAATGTCATTTTGTGCAAGGACAGTTCTAAACACGGGAAACACATGCCACTTCACAGGCATACTTTGGACACCCCCCAGGTACCATATTTAAAGGAAAATGTCACTTTTTTTTTTTTCACTTTATGCATCATTAAAATGACTGCTCCCGAAAAAACGTTAGTTTTTAAAAGTTCTTTTTGCATTGATATATGTCCCCTGGGGCTCATCCCTACTATACATCTCTCTTCCTGCTCCTTTTCTTTTTCCTCTTCTCTCCCCTCCCCCCCTCATCCCGCCCCTCTAACTCCCCCTCCTTCCTCCACCCACCGCTCATCTCATCCTCTACCCTCGCTCCGACTACTTGCCTCGCAAAGGGGGGTGGCCCTCATCCGTGGCCTCTACATAATATCCGCCCCACGCGAGAGTAGGGTATCTACACCTTCCCCTCTCAAGTCTCCCACGATGCAGACCAACTCTACCTCCAACAGCCCTCTGACACTGAAATGCGTATCACTTAATGTGAAGGGCCTGAATGTCCCTGAAAAGAGATCCCAAGTGTTATCCTCCCTCACCAAGCATAAAGCCCATTTTATCTTTCTCCAGGAGACCCACTTTCGGTCAGACGCCATCCCGAAGCTCTCTAACCATGTGTACCGCTCTGCCTTTCACGCCACCAACCCAGACGCAAAAACAAAGGGTGTATCGATCCTTATCTCAAGACACGCAAATTTTCTTGTAACTGACTCCCTAGTGGACCCAGAAGGCAGATTTATCTTCATTAAGGGTACATACGCCTCTAAACCAGTTACACTGGCGAACATTTACTGCCCCAATGAACACCAAGTCACCTTCTTCCGCAAGATTTGCACACTCCTGACCTCATTCAAGAGCGGGCTGGTTCTCCTGGGTGGTGACTTCAATGTTCCCCTGAATCCACTTCTGGATACGTCCACGGGCTCATCCTCCCTCACATACAAGGCCTTGCGCCAAATTAAGGCTCACCTTCAGACCCTGACTTTACACGACGCCTGGCGCACACTGTACCCATCAACAAAAGACTACACCTACTTTTCACCCCCCCATCAAAAATACTCCAGAATCGACTTCTTCTTCCTGTCCCAGACCGACCTCCCTGCCCTACACCAATCTACCATTGAACCAATGTTCCTCTCAGACCACCACCCCATCACAATCACACTCTCTTTTCCGGATACATATCCCAGATCTAAAATCTGGCGCTTTAACCCCGCCCTCCTCAAAGACCCAGTCGCCCTAGATCGCGTTAGATCGTGCATTGAGTTATATTTTCAAGAGAATGCCACTCCGGACGTTTCACCTATCTCCCTCTGGGAAGCGCATAAGTGCGTGATACGGGGCGAGCTGCTAGCCCTCTCCTCACAGGCCAAAAAACTTCACCAGGAACGCATTAACACCCTCCTTACGACACTGCGTGTGCTAGAACTGGCCCACAAACAGACACAGGCTCAGAACACCTTAAGCGAACTGATCCATACCCGCACACTCCTAGCAGAAGAACTAGGCAAGCATACGAGGAGACGTTACATTCTGGGCCAGAGGATATTTTATGAACATGGGAACAAGAGTGGACGACTCTTGGCAAGGTCAGTTCAGTCGACCAAACCATCATCCAATATACATGCCCTACGAGACTCCAAAGGTACCATGCTAGCCAAAAGTGAGGATATTGCAAAGGAATTTGAAAGTTTCTATTCCAGACTATACAACCTTCACCCTAACCAACCGCCGCGTACGTCCCGCGAGACACGCCAAGCACTAATTGCAGATTTCCTCTCCCGATACAGCCCCAAACCTATCTCCCCACTACAGGCGCAGTCTCTAGAAGGGGAATTCTCAGCTCTGGAATTGGAATCCGCTCTGAAGCAAATGAAATTAGGCAAAAGTCCTGGCCCCGACGGGTTCACCCTTCAATACTACAAATCCTTCCCAGATGTCCTCAACCCCAAACTCCTTCAGACCTTCAACGCCCTGGCCAACCCTCAAAACCGACCAAATAGATTACTAGAAGCGCACATCACTGTGATCCCCAAGGAGGGGAAGGATCCCCTCCTTGCGGCTAACTATAGACCGATCTCGCTTCTTAACGTTGACATAAAAATCTACGCCAAAATCCTCGCCAACAGATTGATGCCCCTGATACCCGGCCTTATTTCCAACGACCAGGTGGGTTTTGTCCCGGGCAGGGAAGCCAGGGACAACACCATTCGTACTCTCAACTTACACCACTGGCTTACTTCTACCAAATCCCAGGGTTTCCTGCTTTCTCTTGATGCGGAGAAGGCGTTTGACAGAGTGGCCTGGGACTATATGCAGGCAGCTCTTGCGAGCCTGGGTCTGGAAGAACGCATGCTCACCTCCATAATGGCCCTATATTCCAGACCCACGGCAGCAGTAAGGGTTAACGGCCACCTGTCAAACGCCTTCCCCATCACCAATGGCACACGCCAGGGTTGTCCCCTCTCCCCCCTGATATACATTCTCACTCTAGAACCCCTCCTAAACAAGCTCAGGGAGAAAGCCTCGGCCTAATTTCGAATCTTTTTTTTTTTTTTTTTTCAAATAGATTTTATTGAAAGAAGAGTCAATACATGGAATCACAATAGATGATATACAACATTTTCTCAAAGTAATAACCATAAGCCAGTAGGTAAGGCACTTACAAACATGGGTGTAGATAGGAGAAAAGTTTTTCAAAACACTAATAGGAACCATGTCGCAGTAACTGAATGGATCATTATCGGGAGACCCTAGAGAGCTTTGCAAACAAAAGGAGAGGAGGAGGATAGATTGGGGGGGGGGGCAACAACACCATTACGTAGAATTCATAGGAAATAGAGATAGATGAAATCTCCTCTCTAGGAGTCAGACACGGGGTGTGTGCTCAAGTAGAGTTGGATGAGTTTGACGGAGGTAGGATAGTGCGATCCCTGAATCAACTGTACACACGTGAAGGGTTGTCGGCAAAAGAGTCAGCTCCTGCAGGAGTGATAGTGTGGGACTAGTAGGAGAAAGAGAAATTTTCAAAATTTTGTAATTCCTCACTTGATAGGGTTGAATGCATGAAAGCCCACCATTTGGAGTAGAAACGTACGTTGGATTTTACTTGTTTGAAGTCTTTGTGAAGTAGATTCAAAAAGCTCCTTACCAGGAATCAATCTTCTGGCTATCCTTCTTGTCTGAGAGAAAGGGTATGTAAGCCCGGTGTAATATCTTCAGTTGGGTTTCTCTCCAAATCTCAATCAGTTGAAGCGTTTTTTTGTAACCTTGCATCAATCTTTCCCCTATGTCTGAGTCCGGAGGTTAGCTACCGACGATTGAAGCAATTGAGGGAGTAGACTCAACAAGAACGGTTTGTATATGTCCGAGATTGTATAAGAGTCATTTTGTAGTAGTAGATCCGTGAAGGAAGTACGAAATCTTTGCGTTCTTCTTGCCCCTCAGAAACTGACGCATTCGCGAATGTAACGCATGGGATTTGAATGGGGAAAAAAGGTCAGCAATGGCAGAGAAAAGAAGGGGGGCGTTTTCCATCCATGTCTCCAGACATCAAGGGGCTGCTGGTTGGGGATAGGGAATTTAAGGTTGCCGCGTTTGCGGATGATATTCTCCTCTCTTTAACATCCCCACGCACCTCACTCCCCTCTCTCCTACAGGACCTGGAAGCCTTCGGCCTAATTTCGAATCTTAAGATCAACTACTCAAAATCGCAGGCCCTCAACATAACCCTCCCCCCCCAGGAAGCAGCTCATTGCCAAGAGTCCTTCCCTTTCCGATGGGAAAAGTCTGCCATCACGTATCTCGGAATTCGAATCCCACCCCGTCTCACAGATCTTTACTCGCTCAACTTTCACCCTGCCCTATGCTCAACTCAAGCCCACCTCAAGGAATGGTCGTCCCTCAATGTCTCATGGTTTGGTCGTGCCGCCCTGATTAAAATGATCATACTACCTTGAATACTGTACCTGATACAAACCATCCCTTTAGCCATCCCTCCAGGGTTCTTCTCCTCCTATCGAAAGGCATGCTCTACTTTCCTATGGAAGGACTCCCCGCCTAGAATCAAATACACCAGACTCACACTGCCTAAGTCCAGAGGTGGCATAGCCCTTCCAGACCTGTATAAATATTACGTTGCCTGCCACCTTACCAGGATTGCAGACTGGAACATTCATGCCCCTGAAAAGGTCTGGGTATCCATTGAAAATGCCTTCTCGCCCACCCCTCTTCACCTCCTCCCATGGTTACTCTCGAAACACTGGCCCCAACAGCTGACCCCACATCCATTCATCTATACGTCTCTAACGTTATTCAGGAAAGCGTCGGCCGGAAAAACCCTTGCTCCCATTCCAGGCCCACTGACCACGCTGAGAGGAAATCCCGATTTTTCCCCGGGTAGCTCGCCTAACTTTCTCAGACAGGAATGGCCCTACCAGGACGTCCTAGCTTCCCAGTTTTTTACCGATGGTAAACTTGTCCCGATAGAATACCTCAGGACCATATCTAACACATTAACCTTTCCCTTCTGGACTTATAGACAAGTACGCCATTTCCTATCCATACACCCTACTCAAGACACCTGGATGAGACAGCTCACCCCATTTGAAGCCCTATGCCACCGCAAGACGCCCCAAAGACACCTCATATCCCTCATTTACGCTCTTCTAGTAGAACCCAATGACTTGGCCCCTCCCCCATCTCAATCCTCCTGGAATAGAGACTTCCCCACCCCCTTGACGCCCCTGGAATGGTCTAGGGTATATGAATATACACACAAGGGGTCATTGAATGTTGCCATCCAGGAGAACGGATACAAGGTGCTGAACAAGTGGTACAGAACCCCGTCCCGCCTACACAAGTTCTCACCCTCAGTCCCCAACACCTGCTGGAGATGTAACGCAGAAGTTGGTACCATGTTGCATATATGGTGGAGCTGCGTGCACATCCAACCATTCTGGAAGGAGGTCCACAGACTTATCTCATCAATTAGCACCTACACATTGGACTTCTCCCCAGCGCAGTTCCTCCTGCATCATACGTCCTTATCTAGAAAGGCCTACTACAAATCCCTGGCCATGCATATGGTCAATGCGGCCAGACTATGCATCCCCAGACACTGGCGCACCGTCCAATCACCATCAATCAAAGAATGGCTTACGACCATCTCGACAATCTGCGACATGGAAGAATTGATCCACATTTCCCAAGAGAGAATGGAGAAATTCTCGACCACTTGGGCGTGCTGGTTACACTTTAAAACAACCCCTGAATGCAAACGACATGTCCCCTCTGATTAGATAAAGTTCCCCCAGGGAGACGATTGCTCCCACGTCCCCACCTGAAGTCTCCCCCAAAAGAGGCCCGGACGAGAGGTCACCCCCCTTCTCCCTGCTATCACTCTTTCCTCCCCCTCCCACCCCAGCTCTCCCCCCCCCCCTTTTTTATTTCCCCCGTCTATTCTCCCCCCCCCCCCTTTCCTTCGTCCCCCCCCTACTTCCTAGTAATCTTTCTCTCCTACCACTCTGGTCAGCCCTGTCCCCCCCCCCCTATTTCCACCTTGCTATCCTATAGGTACATTTCCCCAGACACCCTAGACACCCTAGACACTAAACTACGTAAGGATGTAAACATATAGTCGGAACTGGAACCGAGACAATAAAGGCTCAGGCCCTAATGTTTTCCGATATCTGTTCATATGTGTTCCAGATACAACCATGTGCCTATGGTTTACGTTTTTGCTCTGCTGTACCGTTTTGCCGGCTTGCCCGGATTGCACTGTTCCCCTTTTTTTTTTTTCTTCGTTTCCCTCCCCCTCATTTCTCCTCTCTGTATTCGATGTAATATTGTTTGTTACTTTTGCTCAATAAAAACTTATGGAAAAAAAAAAAAAAAAAACTCAGGGAGGCCTCCGTGTACAGAAACCTGTCATTTTCCAACTAAGTATTAACAGATGAAGAGAGTGGAAAAAAAAGAAGAGGGACAGGTAAAAGGAGGGAAAAGGAGAAGGAGTAGTATAGGGGAAGGAGGGGGGGGGGGGGTGTAAGGAAAGTATGGAACATCAATTGGAGTATATAGAATATCACAGGGAGTCATTGAGTTAGTGGTCAACGGGGATTCTACATAAATGGCCCAGGGCTCCCAGGTGGATTCAAATCTGTTGACTGTGTCTGACATTATGTTGGATAACTTTTCCTGTGACATAACCCAGGAGAGTTTTCTAATAACTGCTAGGAAGGAGATCTTGGGGCTTTTACAGGCTTTAGCAACCGTAAGTTTGGCTCCCAGCAATATGAATCGGATCAGTCTCCGGGAGGCTTTGGAGATGTTTGGGATATGGGCGTTGAGAAGGGCTACCAAAGGGGATCTGGGGATCTGGCTTCCTACAAGCTTTTCAATCAAGTTGAACACTTTTCTCCAGAATGAACATATTCTGGGACAATCCAACCAGATGTTGAGGCAAGACGTGATGGGGTGTAGTACCATCTCAAGATGATTTTAAGGCTTGCTTCTATTAGTGTTTTGTTTAGGATGCTCTTGAAAGAGTTGAAGCTTTCTTTCTGCCATACCCCCAGATCCCAATGGAATTGGAAGTCTGACTCCCATTGTTGCATGTAGGGTGACTTAGTAGATGGAGAGGTAAGTGACGAGTAAACTATCGATACCCCCCCCCCCCCCCCCCCCCCCCTTTGGTCCATGGTTTGACCACACCATAGTTTGTATTCAATAAATTGTGGTGGGAGGGGTTTATCCTTCCAGATTTTTTGTACAAAGTGTGAGATCTGTCCAAATCTGAAATTTTCTGAGTTTGGTAGATCTCATTTTTTGGCACAATAGGAAAGGATGATAGGGCCTGCTGCTGTGAAAAAAAAATGTCTGATTTGGTATAGCCCCTTATCCAGCCACCATTTAAATGCTTGGATATTTTGTCCTGGAGGAAAGGCAGGGTTATTGAATATGTGAGTTAATGGTTTGTATGCTGAGACTAATGTAGCATTGGAGCGCATGGCGTCCCAGAGGGCATACGTGTGGGAGAGGGTAGGGGCTAGGGTTGAATATTTTTTTTTTATTAATAATATATGCACATACAGCTCAATAAATTCTGTCTATACAACATAGTAAACATAACATAAACAGTAAGCATATGATAAGGGGGTAGGGGGGGAACTTGGGGGATTCGGAGGGGGTAGATGGTGCTGGTATCATAGGCAGGAATAGATTATAGGTTGCACCCGCGGGGGTGTATATACAGCTTAGTGCTGCGCTATTCTACCTGGTTTTCTATGGGTAAGGTTTGTCTAGCAGTGAGCTTGGTTGTCCCCGCGCGGTGTCATCTATCAGTGGACACCGCCCGGGGCCTGTGCATTGTAACATTTCAAACCTTTCTGGTGAGTATTCTTCATGGTGGTGGAAGAGAGTGTTTGATAACTGAGGGGGGGATAAGTGGGGTAAGGGGGGGGGGGGGGGGGGGGGGGGGGGGGGGGTAAGGGGGTAGGTTAAGTCCTCTTTCTGCTTGGTGAGCAAGTTTGGGATAGCTTATAGGTATAGCTTGTAGCTAGTATTAATTTCAGTCCTATACCGTGTTTGATAGCCCCGCTATAGTGGAGTGGTGGCGCCATATTGACCATAAGTTGTTGAATTGATCATATCTGTCATCTGTTTTTGCTTGCATTTCTTCCATTAACATGGTATCATTAAGTATGTTCACCCATCCTGATAGAGGGGGAGTAATGTCTTTCTTCCAGTGTAGGGTTATATTGTGTCTCGCCGCTGAGAGGATAAATCTTAATAGGCAATGCTTTTGCGATTTGATGGACCCAGGGATGATAGATAGGAGAGCAACCATGGGGGAAGGGGCTAGCGTGGTTTGATACATGTCATTGTAAATCTTAAATATGTTGTCCCAGAAGGGGCGTACCTTAATGCAGTCCCACCAAACGTGGATGTAAGATCCCTGTCCTCCGTGACATCTCCAGCAAGCGTCTGTGGTGTCGGGGAACATCCTGTGCACCGAGAATGGGACTCTGTACCACCTTGAAAGTAATTTAAAGTTCTTTTCCTGTGTGAACCCTGATCTGGATGCTTGGTGTGTGTGAATAAAAGATGTACTCCACTGGGAGGGGGTTATATCTACCCCTAGATCACGGGCCCATCTGTGGGTGTATGCGGGAAGGGTTTCACATTGGTGGGTCTGTATGTTTTTATATATGAGAGATACGGTGTGTCTGGGGGTCTGAGAGAGATTACACATAGTTTCAAAATCGGTAAGTTGTCTGTGGACTTGGCCTGAGAGGTGTAGAGATCTGCTGAGGTGGTTCAGGGAAAGAGTTGACAACCAGTCCGCTGCAATGTCAGTCGGTGAGTCCGACGAGGGTCGGAAGTGACCTGTGGAGGGGTGAACAAATTGATTGGCTGTTGGCCATTGTTTTCGGTGGTATGTCCCTAGGTTTTCCCTGAGTAGGGAGGTGGAGAGGTCTGCGTTGTCAAACAAGGGGGCAAGAGGGCCTGGATCCGTGGTAAGTGCCAGTTTGCAGGCTTTGTCGTACCATAGGGTTAGTGCTGCGGTTGTCAATGGGGATAGCCCTGGGAGCGAGCGAAATTTGGCATTGTAGCCCCATAGTAAGGCTCTTAGGTCCGTTTGCGCCATGTCTTGTTCGACAGAGATCGAGGGTTTGAGCAAGGGTCTTGGGAACCATTCAAGGAGTCTGGAGAAAAGTGCGGCGTTGTGGTATGTTTGAAAGTCCGGCAGTCCTATGCCTCCCCTGTCCTTAGGGGCGCATAGCACTTTGTGTTTAAGTCTGGGTGGGTGGTGTTGCCATATGAATTTGGTCATTAAAGTGCGGAGGGAGAGAAAGAATGCTTTTGGGAGAAGGATTGGTAATGTCTGGAATAGATATAATGCCTTAGGTAAGATATCCATTTTTATTACGTTCATTCTCCCCCACCATGTTAGTTTGAGGTTATGCCAGGATTCCAATGAGCGTCTGATCGTAGTCAGGAGCGGGCTGTAGTTCAGGGGGTATATGTCTTGTGTGTCGGCAGGGATCTCTGTGCCCAGGTATTTAACTGATTTTGTCTGCCAGCGGAAGGGGAATTGTAGTTTGAGGGTCTCTAGCTCTGGGGGTGTTAGAGATATGTTCAGGGCCTCTGTTTTAGTAATGTTCAGTTTAAAGTTGCTGTGTGTTCCGAATCTATCTAGTTCGGTTAGGATGTTTGGTATAGTGAGTCGGGGTTGGGTGACGTACAGTAGTAGGTCATCAGCGTATAGTGACAATTTGCGTGCGGCGGATGGGGTAGGGATCCCGTGTATGTTTTCGTTTTTACGAATGGCTTGCGCCAGGTGTTCTACTGTAATGGCGAATAATAGTGGCGATAGGGGGCAACCCTGTCGTGTGCCATTAGTGATGCTAAATGCTTCCGATGTTTCTCCATTAGCTAATACTTTTGCTGATGGGCGTGAGTACAAGGACATAATTTTGGAGATCATGCGCGGTCCTATGCCTATCTGTTGTAATGACGCGTGTAGGAATGGCCAGCTGACTCTATCAAACGCTTTTTCGGCGTCACACGCCAGTAAGCAGGTTGGGATATGTTGTGATTTTGCATGTGTTATGAGATGAAGTGTTTTAGTTGTGTTGTCCCTGGCTTCGCGTCCAGGTATGAAACCAACTTGATCACTATGGATCAGTTCGGGCAGTAAGGGGGCTAGGCGAGTGGCTAAAATTTTGGAGTATAGTTTTAAATCAATGTTCAATAGGGAGATGGGACGGTAGTTGCTGCATAGAGAGGGGTCCTTTCCTGGTTTGGGGATCACTACTATTTGAGCTTGTAGAAGTTGAAGGGAGAGGGGATGAGTGTCATCTACTTCGTCGAAGGCTTTCGTCAAGATTGGGGCTAGTTGTTGGGCGAATTTCTTGTAAAATAGGGGGGTATACCCATCAGGGCCTGGGCTCTTACCATTCTTGAGGCCTTTGATTGCTGCAACGAATTCAGTTGTGGTTATAGGTAATTCTAAAGCTTCAACATCTGGTTGTGGTATCATTGGGAGGGCTGTCTCCTGGATGTATTGCTGTAGGTCTAAGGTGGTAGTGGGGGAGGAGTCAGAGGGAGATGGGAGGTTGTAGAGGGTGGAATAGTATTGTCTGAATTCCGAAATGATTTCAGAGTTTTTTGATTTTTTCTGTTGTGATGGGGATATAATATGGGTTATGTTCTGCCTCTTTTGTCTTGGGTGTAATACCCGTGCAAGGTGTTTCCCGCATTTGTTCGCCTGGGCATAATGGATGTGGCGGCCTTTGGTGAAGGCGATTAGTGCTCTGTCTGAGAAGATCTGTAGTAGGTCTCTACGGGCGTTGGATAGTTCGGTCAGGGTCTTTGTGTCTAACGTGTGTTTGTGTTGAGCTTCAAGAGAGGCTATCTGGGAGAAAAGGCGTTTGATATCAGTGGTGCGTGCTTTTTTCAGTCTGGATCCGTGCTTTATGAGGACCCCCCGTAAAACACACTTAAGAGTTTCCCATTTATTCAGGTTAGAGGTCTCGTCCTGTATGTGCGTTTGTAAGAAGTCGGTAATTGTTTTAGACACGTCGGCAAAGCATACCGTGTCGTGGAGTAAGTTGTCGTTGAGTCTCCATGAGGAACGGCGGTTGGTGTACGGCAGTTTCCCTAGTGTCATATGTACTGGGGCATGGTCCGACCATAGTTTCAGGCCAATCTCACAGGTGGGGTCGAAGTCAAGAAGTGTTTGTGTTAGAAAGAAGTAGTCAATTCTGCTGTATGATTTGTGGGCTGGGGAGTAGTATGTGTAATCTCTCTCAGTAGGGTGGGTAAACCGCCAGAGATCTACCAGTGATATACCTCTGAGGGTGGTGCGCATGGTGTTTAGCGCAGATGGTGGTATGTGTGACTTACCAGTGGACGAGTCCATTCTCGGTACCAGTGGAGCGTTCAGGTCACCTGCTAGTATCAAGTTAGTTGTCCCGAATTTTTGTAGGCGGGTGGTCACGGAAGACAGGAATCCTTGTTGGTTCTGGTTAGGAAGGTAGACATTAGCTAGAGTTAGTACCGTTTGCGAGTATTGCAGTTTCATAAATATATATCTACCGTTTGGATCAATACATGTATCTAGGATTGTTGGGGTGAAGGTGCTGTGGAATGCTATTGATACCCCTTTCGTTTTAGCTAAGGGGTTGGTGCTATGGAACCATGTGGTAAAGTGCTTATCTGGGAGTGTTGGTATTTTGTTGGATTTAAAGTGGGTTTCCTGGAGCAGTAATATGTGAGATTTGGCTTTATGAAAGTGGTGAAGAATCTGTCTACGTTTTTCGGGGGTGTTGAGTCCTCTACAGTTGAGAGAGGATATCTTGATGCCTAGGGGGGCTGCCATGATGTCGGTAGTACAGGTATACTAGTGTGTGTTTTTTATGTTCTGGTTTGCTCGAGGCAAGAACACTCGGTTCCTGCTGAGCTGTGTTAGAGGATAGTGTGGGGGATGAGGTATGGGGTATCAGGTGGTAGCTGAAGGTAGAAAGGGGAGAGGGGGAAAGAGGTAGTAAAAAATACCCAGGGGAGGGGGGGGAGGGATGGTAAGAGGGGGGAGGGAAGGTATAGGGAAGGTATAGGTATTGACACAGGGAGCTAGTGTTTCTACGCTAGGTGATGGTGTCAAAAAAGACACTGTTGTCACCGATGTCGTGTGTCCTGCGTCTAAATGTCTATTCAGCTAGTGAATCTTTAAGTACTGTAAACTTATAGGGAGGTAGCTCCCTCTAGTGTCCGAAGTGTATAAGAAACCTCAGACACTACTTAGTAAACCTAGTGGAAAAATATTCCACCACAGAGGCAATTAAGTCTCTGTAAACCCTAACGTGGGGAACGTGTTTGGTCTGTGAACAGGAGCTCCGCTCCAACCTGAAACAAAAATTGTCTAAGCGCATAAAATCAAGGCACACAGCATTAAAGTGCATAACATTCAAACTTCATTATTAACCGCAAAATTCCCTGATGACAGGGGGGTCTTCGGCTGCCTCCCATAGCCTTTCCAGAGAGCATGTCTTCCTCCTATAAGTAGTTAGACATGAGCTTTAGGCAATTAGGTAGGGGGTATTAGATCTGAGGGATTTCTTCAACAGCCATGGGGAGCAGCCGAGATCAAAATAAACACTCTAAAAGAGTCAGAGGAATATCTAATGGAGAAAATCTAAGTAAGCTCCGTTAGAGTCAGTGCAATTGCTGGATGCTAGCCAGCTTTTCTTATGCAGTTCCAAAGAACTTATGCAGGGGAGCCACCGGCCGGTGGTAGTAAAGGTGATCATCCTGGGGGAGAGGTGGTAGTATTGGGACGGGCTCTTTTCTTTTTAAGTTGTCCTTCCCATCCTGGTTTCCTGGGGAGGCCCGGGGTCGCGGGGTGCAGCGGCCAATCTGGGATTTTGATTTGGGGCAATTCAAAAGTGCCCAGAAAATTGGGTAAGTCTCCTAGGGTGCGGAAGGTTGCTGATTTGCCGTTTTGGGAAGCAAAGAGGTGAAAGGGAAATCCCCATCTGTATTTGATTTGCTGTGCGTGCAGGGCGTCCGTTACTGGCTTCAGGGCTTTCCGCATGGTCAGCGTTTGCTTTGATAGGTCAGTCAAGAGCATTACTGGGGTGCCGTCAAACATAATGGATTCCTGGTTGCGTGCTGCTTGCATTATCTCATTTTTGACGTTGAAAAAGTGTATGCGACATATTATGTCTCTGGGGTACGCTGGGTTGGGGTTGCGAGGTCCCAGGGATCTGTGGATCCTGTCAATTTCCAGGGGATCATCTACGGGTTTGTTCAGCAGGGTGTTGAACATGGTAATGGCCGCCGCGGGCAGATCTTTATTGTCTAGCGACTCTGGAACTCCGCGTATGCGAATGTTGTTGCGGCGACTTCTGTTCTCTTGGTCGTCTAAACCGTAAAACAATTGTTGTATCTGGATTGTGTGTTGCTGCAAAATGTCATCATGCTCTGTAATTCTGGATACATTCTCCTCCACCGCTATCTCAACCTCCTCAAAACGTTGGCCAATATCGTGGCGTAGTTCTGTAATCTCCCTCTTATAGGACCTCTCTAGTCTGCTTATGTAGGCTTCAATGTCGCCTTTGGTAGGGAGAGCTTTGATGTAGCTTTCCATGTCCCACTGGGTCTTCTGGTTATATGTGTCTGGTGAGGGGCTTCTCGAGTGGGGTGATGCTCTGTGAGCAGATTGGCTTGAGCCCGGGGATCGGGGTGAGGAGGGAGACAGTGGTGGATGTGAGGCCTGTGAGGCCTGTACCTTGGATGCAGCGTGGGCTGCCTGTGCTGCCGCCGCGCGGGTCGCCGCCATCTTGGAAGTCGGTGGGGCCTTGGTATTCGTTCCCTTCAGCGGGAAATAGTCGCCGATTTCGGCCGTTTTTTGCGGGCCCGCTGTGCGGGGAGTGCTGCATCCACCTCTCCTGCTCATGGGGAGGTTTTCTGGTGCTGTTTGCGGCTGTGCTGTGTGCCGTTCGTGGACGCTGGAGCGGGAGCTGAGCTCTCACACGTCTGTCCTCTCCATCGCATCAAGCCCATGAATTTGTCACCAAAACCCCAGCGTTCCAGGATCACAAAGATACACAGCCAAGAGACCAAATCAAAGACCTTTTGAAGGTCTAGGGAAAGAAACATGCCTGATTGTTTAGGGCCCCAGTTCCAACCTGTTTGAAGGATGGAGACTATGTTGATGGCTCTCCTGATCTGATCAGGATTCTGTCTTCCTGGAATGAACCCCACTTGATCCTTATGTATATATCGGTTGATGAAAGAACCCAGACAATTCGCTAAAATTTTGGTGAGGATTTTCAAGTCGCTATTGATGAGAGAGATGGGTCTGTAATTACAAACTTCTGGGTTTTTGTCCGGTTTCAGTATTACTGCAATAAAGGCAGTGTTAAGATGAGGACCAAGTGGGGTTCCCTGCATCTTTGTGTTAAGAAATTTAGTCAGATGGGGGGACAGGATAGAGGTGAATGTCTTGTAGTAGGGATTTGAAAGACCATCTGGGCCCGGCGCTGAGCCCGACTTAAGGGCTTTAATAACTTCCCGGACCTCTTCTACTGAGAAGGGGGCTTCCATAATTTCTTTATGGTCTGTGGATAGAGAGGGGATAGGGAGTGTGTCGAGATACTCTGAGATAAGTGTCGTGTCTTTGTTGTCATGGGGACTATAAAGTTTGGAGTAGAAGTCATGGAATACCTCAAGGATTTTGGTTGGGTTATGTCACGCTCCCTGGTGGTGATGAGTCTGATTGGCAGAGAAGGGCCTCCCTTGCGGCTCCCGCTCGCCGGTCCCCTGATGATGGGACAGTAGGACCAGGAGTCAGGAGGGGCACAGGTGCCTGGCAGGAATGGTCAGACCGGTACAAGAGCTTCCTGGATAAGCTCAGCGGATGAGGTAAGTAGGTAGCTGTAGGCAGACTGGAACAACAGGCAGACTTGGATCTGTATGCAGACTGGAACAACAGGTAAGCTGGATCTGTATGCAGACTGGAACAACAGGTAAGCTGGATCTGTATGCAGACTGGAACAACAGGTAAGCTGGAACTGTGTGCAGACTGGAACAACAGGTAAGCTGGATCTGTATGCAGACTGGAACAACGGGTAAGCTGGAACTGTGTGCAGACTGGAACAACAGGTAAGCTGGATCTGTATGCAGACTGGAACAACAGGCAGACTTGGATCTGTATGCAGGCTGGTACAACAGGTAAGCTGGATCTGTATGCAGACTGGAACAACAGGCAGACTTGTATCTGTGTGCAGACTGGAACAACAGGCAGACTTGGATCTGTATGCAGGCTGGAACAGCAGGTAAGCTGGCTCTGGAATGGTCAGACAGGCCGGGTCAGATATCAGGCTGGCAGCAAGGTACAGATGGAGCAAACAATAGGATGGTCAAAGACAAGCCAAGGTCGATACACAGGGACAGAGCGGATGGTCAAGGATAGCCGGGTCAAACACAGGTAAACAGTCTTCAGATCAGGTTTCAGACACAGAACGCTGTAGAGCAGACAGCGGGGACCGTCAGTCACAGGAGGGTTTAAATAGCCTCACTGGCGCCAATGGAGGCGCGCACCCGTCCGCGCACGCTCGCCCTCGTCTGCGGGCGCGCGCTCGCGCGCGCTCGCGCATGCGCAATGGCAGCCGAGAACGGGAACCAGAGATACTGAGGCGCCGATTACTGGCAGGATCATCAGGTCGCTGGCCACGGATGGAGCCCTCATGACAGGTTAGCTGAAGTGCCTTGTCCTGGGATTCTAATTTTGGACATTGCAAATGAGTGGAGTTTAGGTGTTAATTTAGAGGCCAGCATGAAGCCCAACCTATCACTCTGGGTGTAGAATTTGTTTTTGCTCCATTGCATCTGTTTTTCAGCCTTTGCTGTGAGGGCAAGGTTGAGCTGCAATCTGGTCTTGTCAAGTTGGATCCTCAGTGATTGAGAGGGATGTCATTTGTGCTGATAACGCAAGGAGGAGTATTCACCATCTAGACTCTTTATGTCAGCTTCTGTTTCTCGTTTAATTTGAGTGGTCATTTTGATAATTTCTCCTCGTATAAACGTTTTGTTTGCTGCCCACAAGGTTTCTTCTGAGATCCCCTCTGTTTTGTTAATGGTAAAGTACTCTTTAAGGGATTTCTCTAGCATCTGTACTCTTACTGGGTCAGAGAGTAGGGATTCATTTAATCTCCAGTGCCCTGTTCCTGGTTTCTGATATCGCCTGTGCAGTGACATGGACACAGGTAAGTGGTCAGATAAAACGGTATCATGAATTCTCAATGAGATGATAAGAGGGATAGTGTGGGTCTGGACTAGCAGGTGGTCAATCCTAGCGTATAAGTTGTGGGGACTGGAGAAATGTGAAAAGTCACGTTTACCTGGGTTAAGTTCTCTCCAGACATCAGCCATGCCTTGAGCATGGATACGTTTGGCAATTTTGAGGCTCTCTCTGGTCGGTCTGGTGAGTTGAGAAGAAGGGGTTCTAGATCTGTCTAGAGCCTGGTCAAAGGCAGAGTTGGAGCCCCCCCCCCCCCCCCCCCCCCCCAAATATGACTGTGCCCTCCAGACTTGGGGAGAGGGAATCAAATAGGTGTTTGACAAAGGTGGCTTGACCTTTATTAGGTGCGTAGTAGGAAATCAGGGTGTAGAGGTTTCCCTCAATTGTTCCCTTTACCAGGATGAATCTGCCCTCTGGGTCCTTTACTTCTGAGATTAAGGAAACATTGCAAGATTTGGCAAAGACAATGGCTACCCTTTTAGTCTTGTTTTCTGCACTTGCTAAAAATAAATTGGGGAAGTGAGCATGGAGGAACGGTCTGCAGCGGGATCTAGCTGCACAGGATACAGTACTCAATATACTGCAGCTAACAGAATCAACTGCCTGCCTGTAGTATATTAAGAAGAGAACAACAGGAACGGTCTGCAGTGAGATCTAGCTAAACTGGATACAGTATACTGAATATACTGCAGCTAACTGAATGTACTGCCTGCATGTAGTATATTAGGAACAGAACAACAGGAACAGTCTGCAGCAAGATCTAGCTGCATAGGATACAGTACTGAATATACTGCAGCTAACTGAATGTACTACCTGCCTTTAGTATATTAGGAACAGAACAACACAGTCTGCAGCGGGATCTAGCTGCACAGGATATAGATATAAATATATATATATATACTCAATATATACTGCAGCTAACTGAATCAACTCAGCCTGCCTGTCTGCAGCGGGATCTAGCTGCACAGGATATAGTACTCAATATATACTGCAGCTAACTGAATCAACTGCCTGCCTGTAGTATATTAGAAACAGAACAACAGGAACAGTCAGCAGTGAGATCTAGCTAAACTGGATACAGTATACTGAATATACTGCAGTTAACTGAATGAACTGCCTGCCTGTAGTATATTAGGAACAGAACAACAGGAACGGTCTGCAGCGAGATCTAGCTGCACAGGATACAGTACTGAATATACTGAAGCTAACTGAATGAACTGCCTGTCTGTAGTATATCAGGAAAAGTACACAGGAAAGCTCTGCAGTGAGAACCACACTAAATATACTGGAGCTAACTGAATCAATTGTCTGCTCCATCTTTCTAAATACCATTAAATGACTCTCTCTCTCTCTCTCTCTCTCTCTCTCTCTCTCTCTCTCTCTCTCTCTCTCTCAGCCAAATACCTAGATATTTCAGAGCTGTCTCTTCCCATTTAAAATGGCAATTTTCTTGTGTTCTAGCCAGTGTTTTAGGGGATATGTTGATATTCATTGCTTCTGATTTGGTTACGTTTCTTTTGAGGTTGGAGATAAAGCCATACTGAGCAAAATCTTTTAAGAGATTGGGAAGGGTTGTGTGCAGTTTTGTGATAAAGAAAAGCAGGTCATCCACACAGGCCACAGTTTTCTCTGTTTTGTCAAGGAGGGGGATGCCTTTCACTGAGTTGTCATCATTAATTGGCCTAATAAAGGGTTGTAAGACCAATATGAAGAGTAGGGGTGATAATGGACACCCTAGTCTTGTGCCATTTAAAATGTCAATTTTGTCTAAAAGAGTGCCATTGATCCTGATTTTGGCTGAGGGTTTCTGATAGAGCGAGTTTAGTCCTATGTGTTTGCAGGTTGCCAGCATGAAGTCCCAGGCGACTCTATTGAAGGCCTTATCCATGTCTGTGGACAGGAGAAGGCCTTCAACATTTTGAGACTGGGTGGCATGTGTAAGGAGGAGAGCCTTGATGACAGGGGCGGACTGACAACTCATGGAGCCCCCGGGCAATAGGAGATTATGGGGCCACACAGTACACACACACACACACACACACACACAGTATACAATCACACAGTATACACATTCATGCACATACATTATACACAGACATGTTTCTATTGGCTGAGAAGGTACTGGAGAGGTGGGCCAGCTATAATCTTGGGATTTTTAGACCAAAAGGATGTCGGTAAGGGACATTTCAGAAACAGCAGTGCCCGAGTGTCCGAATGGTCAGCCTGCCCCTGCTTGATGATGTTATCTCTGGCCTCTCTGCCTGGCATAAAGCCAACTTTGTTCAACAAATACATCCCCCTTTACTATCATTGGCAACCTGGCCTTTTAGCCTGGGGAAGAATACCCGCAGTTTAATCACTTCCTCCAAAAGGAGGTACCCGTGGCTATACTGGTTTGATACTTGCATCTACAGGCATCATCCCGGTATCTTTTTTTTTTTTTTTTGCAGCTAGCAATTGGCTTTAATGTAAAATAAACCTTAGTGCCTTCCTGTGATCTTCAGGCTGTTCTACTGAACTGAAACTGCCAGTTCCTCTGGCTGACCATAGAGACAATCAAGGACCAGAAAGTCCCTGATCATATCTATGGCCTAAGAGGCCAGAAGCGCCAAGTATGTTGTCACTCCCAGTTTCTAATAAACCCCAGATGTCTCAGTAAAGAGAGAGCGAGAGAGGGTTGACAGAAAATATGTCACTACCCATGCAATCACAAAGGATATAATGCATCCCTTGTGAGAGCAATACACAAAATAGATAAATAAATAAATAAGCCTCTACTGCCTTCACTGATTAAACAACATCCCATGGCTTGAGAGGATGTCCCTTAATAGTATTGCCTTCCCTTCTTCCAAGAAAGTAAAGGTCACCCAGTAATATCTTGTTTCAAACATAGTTTCATAATTGTCTTGAGGGGATGAATTTAGTTCATCTGTCTAACTGATACCTTCTAGGACAATGGCGTCTGGTTAGGGCAATGGCGGCTGGTGCTCGAGCGGAGGAAGAAGATGAAGGAAGAAGAAGATGGAAGAAGATGCCGGATGGAGAAGATGAAGAAACCGAAGGATGAAGAAAGGAAGACCAGAGCAAAGAAGAAAGAAAATTTTAATAAAGGAATTGTCAAAGACCGTCTCCTGTCATTTTTACAATTTTTGACACTTTTTTGGTGAAATGGTAGGGGTACTGTTGTACCCCTTACCATTTCACACAGGGGGGGGATCTGGGGGTCCCCTTGTTAAAGGGGGCTTCCAAATTCCGATAAGCCCCCCGCCCGCAGACCCCCACAACCACCGGCCAGGGTTGTGGGGAAGAGGCCCTTGTCCTCATCAACATGGGGACAAGGTGCTTTGGGGGTCTCAGAGCCCCAAAGCATCCTCCCAATGTTGAGGACATGTGGACTGGTACGGTTCAGGCGGGAGAGGGGGGCGCTCTCCCCCCCCCTTTTCCTGCGGCCTGCCAGGTTGCGTGCTCGGATAAGGGTCTGGTATGGATTTTGAGGGGGACCCTACGCCATTTTTTTATTTTTTTGGGCTGGGGTCCCCCTTAATATCCATCCCAGACCTGAAGGGCCTGGTTATTGAATTTGGGGGGACCCCCACGCTTTTTTTTTTTTTTAATTGTTTTTATTTTTTATCAATGACTTTTTTTTTTATGAATGACTTTCAATGAATGACTGTTCTCTGTGTTACGGGAGCCGACAATTCATATAGCCGCGAGTCATTTTAAATAGCTTTCTTTCCTGCAAAAATTACACTTTTTGCAGGGACAGTTCTAAGCACAGGAAACATGCGCCCCTTCACATGCATACTATAGACACCCCCCAGGTACGAAATTTAAATGAATATTACACTTTTATTGTTTCAATTTAAGCATTATTAAAATCACTGCTCCTGAAAAAACGGCCATTTAAAAAAAAAAAAAAAAAATGCATTGATACATGTCCCCTGGGGCAGGACCCAGGTCCCCAAACACTTTTTTTATGACAATAACTTACATATTAGCCTTTAAAATGAGCACTTTTGATTTCGAACATTCACATCCATTATAACTAATAGGGTTCTAAAGCTTGCATGGACTTTAGGTACGTTTGCGGGTTCTGGTGCGAGTCGAACTGGGGGTGTTCGGCTCATCCCTACTGGTAAGCTGCTCTATGAAATTGTTAGTGGAGGAAATCAGATTGTAGAGTGTATGGGGAACACACATTGCGGTTTGTTTGCAAGTTTACCACTGAAGCCCCACACCCCTATATGGGATGTTTTGAAGTAGTAAAAACCTGACAGAGGTTGCAACCTTTTTTTCATGTTATTCCAAAACTTTAATATATATATATATATATATATATATATATATATATATATTTGGACTGAACATTCACTGTGATTGCAATATGCACATGTAATTTTTAACTCAATTGCACCTCCATTTAATACTATCACTTTACGTTTTTAATTTCCCTAATGACGATAATACAATTATAAAAACTTCCAGACACTGGGGGGGGAGGGGGGGTAATGGGAAAAAAAATCGTTTCCAGGATTGGAGATCATGTGTAAGTTCACTTGTAAATGTGTAGGTATTAGTAAAGGTGATACACATGTCCAATGCCCTGGGGACAATTATCTACTTCTAACTTCTATAAAGGACTGTGTGCTGTCCGACGAGGTGATATTGTAATCAGATTTGTATGTAGTTGATACTTTTACATAGTTTGTGTCATTTGCCTATCAGGCAGCTTATGGCTTTATCTATGTACATTGATCTGCTGCTGATAATTGAAATAGATACAAATAGACAAAGATTTGTCTGGGCTGAATGAGTAGATACAATGTTTCGTTGTTTTCGCTTCAATCCCCGATTGAGTTGTGGGTTAAGAACTCCACGATCTTCTGAACATGTGATGTCATATAAAGTAACAATGGGGATAGACATGGGCGTCCACAGATAGAGGCAAGGGGGGTCAAGTGCCCCCCCCTGGAATCGGCAAGGTGTCTGCACACACACACACACTGGTGTCCACGAGCAGTCCTTGCAGGCAAGGCAGGGAGGAGAGGCGGCACCAGATTGTGAGCTGCACTATGCTCATAACACCAGGGCCGCTGATAGGGGGGGCCCACCGGTTCTTCTGTACGGGGCCCGCGCACACACAGGGGCCCGGACAGGGAGGCAGATCGGTGCGGATTGACAAATACAGAAAGAATTCATCTAGCAGCTGAAAGCCGATTTCGCTCCCTCCTGTCGGTTTTCAGCTGCTAGATACATCTGAAAGCAGCGCTGCCTGTGTTCCTCTAGACTAGGAACACAGATGTGCCAGGACACTGAGAGCGGAGGAAGTGCCGGTGGATATGTAATTTAAGGCCCCTTAAGACACAGGCACTTAAGACACAGGCACCTCTGAGAACTGCCCAGGGGTCCTTAGTGCATGGGGGGGCCTAGAAGTTTCCTCCCACTGCTCCCTGCGGTCCTCTTGTTACAAGTTCCCCTCGCTTTGGCTGGCTCTTTTCTACAGGTCAGTGCTGTAATGTGTCTTGTGTCCAGCTGCCCTAATGTCTCTCTCCCTCCCGGCATCTTCCTCCCCACCTCAGCCACTATCTCGTCCTGCTTTCCTTTCATCCTCACACAGGTCACCCATCAGTCTCTGCCTGTCACACGGCTCTTCTCCCAGATGTTAACCCTCTCTGCTTGCTAATTTTCAGCCTAGTCTCCAGCCATCCACACATTCTTTTCCTGACACTTTACAAACAATAGTCCCTCACTCCCCTCCCAGTCTTCTTCTCTGCAGACACTTCACCTTCACACAGGTGTGTGCCCCCCCCCCCCACCTTCACACAGGTGTGTGCCCCCCCCTCCTTCACACAGGTGTGTGCCCCCCCCTCCCCCCACCTTCACACAGGTGTGCCCCCCCCCCACCTTCACACAGGTGTGTGCCCCCCCACCTTCACACAGGTGTGTGCCCCCCCCCCCACTCCTTCACACAGGTGTGTGCCCCCCCACCTTCACACAGGTGTGTGCCCCCCACACCTTCACACAGGTGTGTGCCCCCCCACCTTCACACAGGTGTATGCCCCCCACCTTCACACAGGTGTATGCCCCCCCCCCCCCACATACACAACACTATAACTTGCTGGAATTCCCCAGCCTGCACACCCCCAACACTGAATCTTTAATAGTTAATGGAATCTCACCCTCCACACCTCCCTGACAGACATCCTATTTGCTTTTATTATACTGTAGCTATTCCTCACAGCCAACAGTATTCCCCATGCCCATCCCTCTCCAGTCCCCTCCACCCCCATCTAATCCTTTTTTTATCCCTATACAGACCAGAATTCCCCCTGTCTCACTCCAGTTCTCCTCTACCCATCCCCTACCCACCTCCACCCCCCTCCTCGTTCTCCCTTACCCCATGGTTCCCATCTCCATTCCCCCCTTCTTTTTTTCAGGGTTTTGGAAGAACCCCAAATTGGAGCATCCAATTACTGCTGCTGCTTGTGTGGGTGGGATGTGTACTGCGCCAATCCCTGCTGACCCTCCTCTCCTATTCATCCTATGTGATTGGCACAGTACACATCCCACCCACACAAGCAGCAGCAGTAATAAGATGTTCCGCCTTGGAGTTCTTCCTTAACCTCTGCAGAGCACCAGAAGAAAGCCAAAAACTCTGGAGGGGAAAGTAGAGGGGGAGTTGCTCTTCCATTTGTAGATTTAGCCCAGTGTTAGCCCTGCCAGAATCTGTGATGTCCGCTTCCCTGCACAGCACTTCTTAAGAAGACCATATCTGTGTAATACGTTACTGCCCCTACACTGTACCCTATACTGTACCGTCCTGCCCCCTGTACTGTGTCCACTTACCCTCCCCTGTAATGTACCCTCCTAACCACTGTACTGTGCCCTCCTGCCCTCCCCCCCCCGTACTGTACCTTCCTGTCCCACTTCTTCTGTGGCTCCCTGTACTGTACACTCCTAACTGCTGTGCCGTGCCATCCTGCCCCCCCCCCCCCCCGACTGTACCCTCCTGTTCCCCCCATAAGATTGTAAGTTATGTTGTGTTTGTGTCCACTAATGATGATTTTTGTGTATTTTTATTGAAAATATTGTTTTGATATTTTTTAGGGGGGCCCTGTCAGGTAAGTTAATATCATCTTTATGCTATTGTGCCCATATAACTGCTATTGAGGCACACCAGCATCTATATGGGCACAAAAGCAGCTATATGGGCACAACAGCATAAAGATGCTATTGTGTCCATACGGATTTTAAAATCTCCACTGTCTTAAGCCAATGCTGCACCATGCAGGTGTATTTTTTATTTATTTTTTGTAATTGATTGATTGCCTAATTGTATGTTTATTTATACCTTCACTTGCTGTGGTCGCTCGCAGCATATTTTGCATGGTTTTGCATGTGGCTCAGATCACCACGGCAAAACCAGGTACACTCTCTACCCCAAAAAGTGCCAAATGTGGCAGTGGAAGGGGGGTGGGTGCAAACAAGTGGTGCTTCCCCTTTTGGGTGGAGCTCTACTTTAACACTGCCACAAGCCACCAATAGGGAGGGTAGATTGAAAGTAGAATTCCAGCTTGTGCTAGCCTTAAAAACTGCCCCCCCCCCGTCCCCTTACCCCTAACACCTATGCAGACTAACCTATTTTCAGACTGTTCCAATCTGGTCATGTTATCTCACCTGTGTGATCCAGCAGCGTATGCAGGGGAGAGGAGGGAGCACCAATAACAACTGTGACATGGGAACCTATGGGTGATATCACCTCATCAGGCTTTATCAGCCGTCGCCAAGCGCTTTCTCCCCTGCAGCCGCTGTTGACTGACACAGGTAAGATCACACGGCCAGACCTTAAAATGATGCCCCCCCTTGAAAAAAGTTCTGCGGACGCCCATGTCCATGTCTGTCCATCCTAACAGCAATTCAGAGTTTCTATGATTTGTATCATTTATTAGAACGTATTTCATGTGAAGGAACGATGTGATCTCCTTACAGGGACTGATTTGTATTGTCATCCGTCCTTTAATTGTGCTGAATATCTTCTGGAGATAAGAGATCATTCAATACTAAACAAACATCCCCCAGCTGAAAGGAACACAGATCTCAGATCCTCCTCCTTCACACCCAATACATTGTATCCGAAGAAATCGCCCAGAACTGTGATTGGTGCAAATATGAAATCGATTCATTCAAATCGCCCGCCGGAATTCTATGGAACGTTCCAATGATCTCAGATAGAAACATTTTCCGACACTAAAATCTGATATCTCTTCCTCCGGGAACATCGATCAACGCTCCTCTGAAATGTCGGGCAGTTTATCTAACCAGGAATAATAAATCCATTAGAAATATGAATGTCACATGTCTTCTAGTCTTTTCTTTTACTCCACGATGCAGAATCCGCCCTGCTAGAGAATGTTTGCTATAGAGATCAATGAAAAGTCTGCCGAACAAGTATTTTCTGGGCTGAAAACAGAGAAAGATCTCAGAACACGTTTCTTTGAAATTCTCATAAGAAAGACATTACTGGCTGATAAGGGAAACGCCCACTGCTCTGATTGGCTCAGATTTCAAATTGCTACTTTCAAATTTCCCCGCCTGAATAGTGAAGAACGTTACAGAGAAATAATCAGCCCTATTATCCCGCCAAATCCGACACTGAGACCATCAGATGAGACATTTATCCAGGAAATATCATCAATGCTTTATTTTCATTGAATAGTCCGGAATGAATAGAAATGGATTCTGAAGATTATTGAATAATGTAAAACATTTCCATATATTCTCTTTTATTCCAAGTCCTCGGAATGCAGAATCCTCCCTCACTGCTACATACAGAACATGATAGTGAGATGATCTCTACCTTTCTATATGATGAGAGATAAAGTATTACACTTTTCATTATTGGTCGAATTCGGAAATGATCATGATATGCCGGACAAATTTGTGCAATTAATCAATACAGACAATATTGCGCTTCTGATAAATCACATCAGTTTCCATTCAGCAAAATATTTAAACGCTTCTAAATAAATTAAATTCTCTGCAGTGTAATACATGACCCCGCCCCTTATCCACATGTTTCCCATCAGGTCCGCCTAGCCTTACACCCAGGAAGGTGAGATGTATAAAAATGTGTTTCTTGTTTTCTTGTTTCCTTTTCAAAATGATATTTTATAAATATGAAATTAATATGAAAAATGGAAACAGGTTATTGAGTTTCTGTTATGAAGTGTTAAAGATTCGTGTTCTCCGTGTAATCTCCAGGTATAAATAGAAAAGCATTGAGAAGAAGGAATACATTCATCTTCTGGAAATGTATTGCTGTTGCATTGATATATCTGAATATAAAGGGTGCCTTATAAATGAATGAAATTATCTCGCTCTCTTTTTTTCTTTTTATAATGAATGGGTGTGACTCCGCCTCTTTCCCGGGAAGGCTTCCATCAGGTCCGCTTAGGCTTTATATAAGGAGAGCGGACAGACAGATGAGTTTAGTTTGTCTTTGCAACAGAAATTCTTCATCATGTCTGGTCGCGGTAAAGGAGGGAAGGGTCTGGGCAAAGGAGGCGCCAAGCGGCACAGGAAGGTGCTCCGGGACAACATCCAGGGCATCACCAAACCCGCCATCCGACGTTTGGCCCGCAGAGGGGGTGTCAAGCGCATCTCCGGACTCATCTATGAGGAGACCCGCGGAGTGCTCAAGGTTTTCCTGGAGAATGTCATCCGCGATGCCGTCACCTACACCGAGCACGCCAAGAGGAAGACCGTCACCGCCATGGATGTCGTCTATGCTCTCAAACGCCAGGGGCGCACTCTCTACGGATTCGGAGGCTAAACCTTCATAGACTCCTACCTACTTCACCTACACAAAGGCCCTTCTCAGGGCCACCCACCTTCTCATACAAAGAGCTGATGCTTGATAACTGAACACAAGTTATTTCTACTGTAGTTCTAAGAACTGCCTGTGATTGTTTCAGCAAAAAAAAAAAAAATTGTAGTGCGATGTCTAACTGACCATACACTCTGCAAGTCTGTTCAATCTGCTTTACGATTACCAACGATACGTAGGAACATAACTGACATACCCATTCAGTGTTGTATCTAATTGGGTATCCCGTTGGTCTATGAGATTGGACAATCGGCACTCAGGGTTATGTAGTGGAGTTGGCTTCTCAGTGAGGCTAGTCTTTATGTTGGAACTGAACCGAAAAGTCAATATTTCATGATGTAAAGAATAGAGAACTAAATAGAGATAACTGGGACTTTTTGAGATTCAAAACACGTTTATGATGGAGACATTATATTCTGTTGTATTCAGATACAGCAATACATTTTTAGGAGATCTATTTATTCCTTTTCAATGCTTTTCTTTTTATACCTGGAGATTACACGGAGAACGTGAATTGTATCACAATCACCAGTATGCATTGCTCAAAGCCATTTTGAAAAGGGAAACACATTGTTCTGATATCTCCCCTTCCTGGGTGTGAGACTCTGGGTCTAGTCCTTTATTACACCGCAGAGAAATCAAATGTATGCACAGATTATGTTCTTCCTCTGTCCTAATCGGAATGCTAAAATAACATCTTTACTCGAAATCATGACATGCCAGCAAGAATTTGTACAATATAAAGAAAATATTGTGCTTCTAAAAAAATGAAAATCCTAAAGAGTGAGGAAAAAAAAAAAAAGTTTAGATCGTTACATGATCGTATGCAGATCTGATGATGAAATACTTTATTCTCCCATCATGAGGGGGGATTCTGCATTCTGAGGACTTGGAATAAAAGAGAACATATGGAAATGTTTTACATTATTCAGTGATCTTTAGATTCCATTTTTATTCAATCCGGATTAATCTTCTAGGAAATAAAGCATTGCTGATATGTGTCTGTAATATTCTTCACAAATCAGGCGGGCAAATTTGAAAGTAGCAGTGGGCGTGTCCTTCATCAGCCAGTAATGTCTTTCTGATGAGGATTTCAAAGAAATGTATTCCGAACCCGTTCTCGGTTTTCAGCCCAGAAAATACTTTTCATTGACCTTTATAATTATGTAGTAATATGAACCCCTAAAACAACCCATTATATATAAATACATTTATATTACTTTTAAACTGACTGAAATCAAAGGGACCGTTGATGAATGTTCCCCGGAAGAAGGGAGATCTTTATCATCCCATTGTCAGATCAGCCGATCTAAAGTTTTTGTTTTGGTATATCCTGAATGATTTCTGATCTGTAATGAATTTAGTCGAAACTAGAGGATGAAGGATGAGGATGATCGGTGTCTAAGAAAACGACATACAAATCTAGAAGTATCCCCATCCAATAATCTCCAGGCTCTTTATATGTAGTAATTGTTCTCCCTGTAGAACTCTCCTGTATTAGAAGTGTGAATACATAAGGATGTATTTCCTGTGTAAAGCTATAAAGACAATTGATGGCTCATTCCATGCGATGTGGTAGACACAATGAGGGGTGTGTGTGGGCTCTTTGTAGAGAGATGTGGGTGGCTCTGAGAAGAGCCTTTGTGTTATAAATGGATTTGGGAATAGAAAGGAGTTGTTGGGATTACTTGGATTTGGCGGCCTTGTGGCTCTCGGTCTTCTTGGGCAGCAGCACGGCCTGGATGTTGGGCAGGACTCCTCCCTGGGCGATGGTGACGCCGCCCAGCAGCTTGTTGAGCTCCTCGTCGTTGCGGACGGCCAGCTGGAGGTGTCGGGGGATGATGCGGGTCTTCTTGTTGTCGCGGGCGGCGTTGCCGGCCAGCTCGAGGATCTCAGCCGTGAGATACTCGAGGACGGCGGCCAGATAGACGGGAGCTCCGGCCCCGACCCGCTCGGCATAGTTGCCCTTCCTGAGCAGACGGTGAACACGACCGACTGGGAACTGCAGACCAGCCCGGGATGATCGGGTCTTGGCCTTAGCCCGAACCTTGCCTCCTTGTTTTCCACGGCCAGACATTGTGCGATTTCTGTGTAGCTACTCTGAAATAGATCACCAACCTCTGGCACCTCCTTATATTTATACAATCAATGCGCTGACGTCACAAATAGTGATTGGCTACTTTTCAAGCCAGCCATTAGTGGTCTGACTTGTTTCTACACCAATCAGTAAACCATGAAGGGAAGCAAAACACTCCTCCCCATCACATGACTGAATCCTCCAATAGAAGAGTGAGGAGGGAGGAGGCTCATTTGCATAGGACGCCTATAAATGCAGCACATGAGGGCGGCTCCAGCACACATCGGAATTGTTCTAATCAATCCTGATCATGCCTGAACCAGCCAAGTCCGCCCCGGCGCCCAAGAAGGGCTCCAAGAAAGCCGTGACCAAGAGCCAGAAGAAGGACGGCAAGAAGCGGAGGAAGAGCAGGAAGGAGAGTTATGCCATCTACGTGTACAAGGTGCTCAAGCAGGTCCACCCCGACACCGGCATCTCGTCCAAGGCCATGGGCATCATGAACTCCTTCGTCAATGACATCTTCGAGCGCATCGCCGGAGAATCTTCCCGCCTGGCTCATTACAACAAGCGCCGCACCATCACCTCCCGGGAGATCCAGACCGCCGTCCGCCTCCTCCTGCCCGGAGAGCTGGCCAAGCACGCCGTCTCCGAGGGCACCAAGGCCGTCACCAAGTACACCAGCGCCAAGTAATCCCCCCATCCCCCATCATCACCCCAACACAAGACACAAAGGCTCTTCTAAGAGCCACCCACCATTTCCATCAATGAGCTGTCATCACATATTATCGTAATTAGAAATTCTAAATACATTAAATAATAAAAAAGAAATAAACCGATTGTACACAAATTGTCATAATCTGTTGATGAAGTTGTACATTCGAAGCTGTTTTAAAGTTAGAAATCCATCCCAATATCCGCTGATTCTCTTCATTCTGGAATTCCTGACATTTTATTTCCTCCTAGACCCCAGTCTGTACAATGCATATTGGAGGATCTGGGAACACTCCATCCAATCGCATTGTAGATCTACCCAAATCTCCGTATTGAAGGCATGTGTTTTTATAACCACTAGGTGTCAGTGTTGCTCCTCCTCAGAGAATACATGGGAGCTTTCTGTTCCCGTAAATTGAAAGCGGATATTTATGTATACAAGGATGAGACATATATAATCTTATTTTGTATACATCATTTTCACCTACACGTTTACTGTATGGTTTATGTAAGACTACACAAAGCATGCTAATGTCTGCAGAGACACATATACAAGGGGATGCTTACATTTTTCGTTTAGGGATCATCTGCTTAGAATTATTACTTATACATCACATTGTGTTTGATTCACATTAGTCATATAACATCTATTGTCTTTATGGGAGTCCAACGATTATACATAATCATCTACTCTCATTGAGGGGGGGGGGGGTTATATCATCAGCTGGGCACACATTGGCTTTCCTGGTCTGTATCTATGTATATAGGTGTGTGTGTGTGTTTTCTCTAATAAAAACAAAGAGTATTTGGTAAATATCAGGTGCCCCCGATTACAATACACAGATTGGATACTGGAGGTTACTGGGAGCATTTGACCCTCTGTCATCTAATTTACTGAGATATAGGCAAACATAATCCAATCTCAATGTTTCTAATTCTTACACTGAGAAGGAGTCTCTAATCGTTCATTATAAAAACATTTCTTTAGATTGTAAACTCCATGAGCAGGGTCCTCCTATTACTTTTGTATTGACATGTATTGTGATTGTACTGTCACCCTATTTTATTGTAAAGAGTTGTGTAAACAAACAGTTGGCAATATATATATATATATATATATATATATATATATATATATATATATTCTGTATGATAATAATAATTAGTATTCAAGTAAATCTCCTACACCCCCCACCATCCCAACAGGACACAAAGGCTCTTGTAGAAGCCACTCACATACACCATATCAGAGCTGTAATTTCAGTGTAAAGTTAATATGACGAAGATATCATGAGAAATATATGTTTAGTGAATTTTCTGACAAAACCTTAATGCAAATTCATCAGATTGATCATGCAATCTAGATGTCGCCCTGTGTTAATGCCCTCAAATTCCCGGGTATGAGTTCTAATTCTGTTCCCAAAGATCACGTTGTAATCACCTATTTGTCTTATAAATGGGATTCGGAAAGAAAACAATGAAATCTTATTGTAGCGCTTCCTAGATCCCCGCACAGAAGTCATTTCTCTTGTCACCAGTAGGTGTCAGTGTTGCTCTTCCATAGAGAATACATTGGAGCAGTTTAGTTGAATTGTATCTACATGGATCTGATAGAAACCAATGAGAACACCGACCGATCCCAGATGTGTCCGGAGCAGGGAGGACAATGCTGGGGGGACACGATTCAGTGTCTGCTCAGCGATCTGTCCCTCCATGTTGTACAGCCGGTTCCATCCAGTACAATTCTGTACTAAGTCACCTTTCTACGTGTCATTCGCTGAAGAACGGAATAATCCGATCAGTGAGATCGGAGGAGGATTTTCTGTGTTATGGAGACAAGCAGTCCAATGTCAGAGCTCCTAATTCTTACACATTGTATGATGTGGAGGAACTCCCCTCCCCCATCCCACACAAAGAAGGTAACTCTACTAACACAGATAACGGGCAGATATTGGCGGGCATTTTAAAAATGCCGCTTTTTTTAAGTAAACCAATCATGAAAAGGGGTGTGTTTTAGTTGTCCAATCAGAATGCAGTGATGTGTATAAATAGACGCCGCACAGCCCGTGTTCTCACACTTGTATTCCTTCTTCTGGAGATTGGAAGCATTGATCAGCCATGGCAAGAACCAAGCAGACCGCTCGTAAGTCCACCGGAGGGAAAGCTCCCCGCAAGCAGCTGGCCACCAAAGCCGCCCGCAAGAGCGCCCCGGCCACCGGCGGAGTCAAGAAGCCTCACCGCTACAGGCCCGGCACCGTGGCTCTCCGAGAGATCCGCCGCTACCAGAAATCCACCGAGCTGCTCATCCGCAAGCTGCCCTTCCAGCGCCTCGTCCGAGAGATCGCCCAGGACTTCAAGACCGACCTGCGCTTCCAGAGCTCCGCCGTCATGGCTCTGCAGGAAGCCTCCGAGGCTTATCTCGTAGGACTCTTCGAGGACACCAACCTCTGCGCCATCCATGCCAAGAGGGTCACCATCATGCCCAAAGACATCCAGCTGGCACGCCGCATCCGCGGAGAGAGGGCCTAATACAACCTCGACCAACGTCCTCCTCATCACCCCCCACACAACACAAAGGCTCTTCTCAGAGCCACCACATCCTCCTCACAAAGAGCTCCATACGATCTCATCACTACTTCATCATACAAATACTTCCCACCACATGTCTTCATTCTTCTGCACTCGGAAGCTCAGTCTGTAAGCAACGTTCATCTGTAACATCATTTCTAATACAATCCCAGAGTAACAAATCACATCTTTCTTCTATGACTCAATACAATGGAACATTATAGAGCCGAGTAAAACAAACGTTCCTGTAAACACATTTTACAATCTGTCTATTTGGACTCCTCACATTCTCTCACACAAGACACATCATTGTATTTTCTAGAAACCCGACAATTTCTTATTCCAGACAACAAGAGAATGTTTGTCAAGTCATTAGAGATCTGAAGATAGATCAGATTACAGCATATTATGGGAGGGGAAAACCTTACACAGCCCACATGGAGATGTCAGGGATGTCCTCTACTACCTCCTCCCATACTACAACCCTCATCATCGGAGATCAGACATCTCTGCAGGGGCGGCACACATTACAGGGAGGAATGGAGAGGAAAAACAATAATAATCTGGAAGCACATTATTCATTCATTATCGCCCATCTGAGGGATCTACTGTTGCACTTGCTGCAAATATGTTATGTTGGCGGACAATTTATAAATGTCCGGCTACAACCAATCCAAATTAGCCCGCTTTATCTGACAGCCAATAAGAGCCTTTAGAGGAATATACGATTAGATACCGAGCCGGAGAAACAAATGTTCCCTCCAAAAGTCACATCGGGATGTTAAGGTTTATTTTTATGTACATATGATGAATCTGTAACTTGTGTTTAGAAAAGACTCCATTCTCCTCATAACACAGGAGTCTTGTTGCCGATCATCCTAACATGAGCGGAGGATGATGTGTCTCCCGATCATTAGAATGATTCTCCTTATAACGTTCATAACGGCCGCATTATAAAATGAAATATTAATCCGCGCTCATATGTGATTTGTGTCTCCTCTATTAGAGATGACATGCGGAGCACTGTGTGCCATAAGCGAAGTGGGTGTAGGTAGGTGTGTGTGTGGCTCTGTTAGGAGGAGGTGGGTGGCTCTGAGAAGAGCCTTTGTGGGGTGGAGATGAAGGAGATATCCGGCTACTGCTGCCTTTATTTCTTCTTCGGAGCGGCCTTCTTGGGCTTGGCTGCTGTCTTGGGTTTAGCCGCCTTCTTAGCCGGACTCTTGGCGGCTTTTTTCGGCTTGGCTGCAGCTTTGGGCTTCTTGGGGCTCTTTGTCGCCTTCTTGGCGGGAGCAGCTGCAGCCTTTGCCGGTTTCTTGGGGCTCTTAGCGGCCTTCTTGGGGCTCTTGGCGGCTTTGCTGGGGGCTTTCTTCTTGGGGGACTTGGCTGGCTTCTTGGCAGCCGCAGGTTTCTTGGGCTTGGCCGCAGCCGATGGCTTCTTCTTGATGGTGACTTTCTTGGCCTTGTCGCTCTCTTGCTGCTTCTTGTTGATCTTGAAGGACCCGGAGGCTCCATGTCCTTTGACCTGGACGAGGCTCCCCTTAGTCACCAGCGCCCTGATGGCGATCTTGAGGCGGCTGTTGTTCTTGTCCACATCGTATCCTCCGGCGGCCAGGAGCTTCTTGAGGGCGGCCAGGGAGACCCCGCTGCGCTCCTTGGAAGCGGCCACAGCTGTGACGATGAGGTCGGACACGCTGGGACCGGACGGCTTCTTGCTGCCTTTCTTGGCTCCTCCGGCTGCCGCCTTCTTAGTCGCCTTCTTCTTGGCGGCGGGCTCCGCTGGAGGAGCGGCGGCTGGGGCGCTCTCAGTCTCCGTCATGATGCTCAAAGAGTTTTTCATAAAAGATCAATACCGTGTTTGTGTGGTGCTCTGGTTTATATAGAGACGTTCTGCACTTCTATTGGTTGATATAGAACTTGCCTTCTGAACTGCTATTGGTTACACGCTAGACACGCCCACTGACTGTAACTCCGGTGTTGGGGAATCTTCTCTCTCCTGTTGTGTTTCCCTGGCAGAGAGAAAAACGATTTAAATATGAAATGGAAGGATGTCCAATCTTCATCGGGTACCCGATCTGCTCACTGGACTGTCACCTACCGATCTGTCACTTACCGCTCTCATGATCTGCTCAGGAGGCTGAACACAGAGGCTGCAAACACATCCATCCTCCTGAGTGTGTTTCCCATTCTTCCTTCTACCTGCTTTTCTACACACATTCTCATCAGAAAACAATCTTCTCACATCTCCCACTACAATCATCTTCTCATTGGATGAGTGAAGAGTGAAGACCAGGAAACATTTCCCTCTAATACAGAATTTTGCTCATCTCTGGAACAAAAACATCAGCCGGTGACATGAGATCCTTGTGTCATGTGATGTGAGAGAGTATTAGAGATACAAAGGTGTCAGCTGATGAGAACATGTCATATTTCATGTACTATTTATCATTCTTTGCTCATTATGACAACTGTAAGTTTGTACTAGTCACTGCACACAGCAGACTAGTAAGTAGTTTATTCTGGTGGTTATGTATCATTATTTCACCATGATAAATATATTGTCTTTCAAATAATCTGAGTAAGTTTATTGTCACATTTTACTACACAGCTAAATTGCCCACTCAGAAAAAAATAATATATATATATATATATATATATATATATATATATATATATATATATATATATATATATATTTATTATATTTATTTATTTATTTTTTCTTAAGACTTCATAGTTGGAGTAAACCGTGCATTCTTGGTGTTCGTGGAAGAATAGCGTACCATCATTGACTTCAGCCTACACTATATGTGTGGTGTCATTGGGAGGAACAGCACCCCACTATTGGTATAAGTGGGAGGAATAGTGCCCTATTATTGGGGATCACTGTAAATGGTAATGTCCCTTTATTGGTGCCATTGGAAAATAATAGTGCTCTGTCATTGGTTCCATGAATACAATAATGGTGTTAGTGGGAGGAATAGTGTCACATCATTGGTGTCAGTGGGAGGAATATGTTGCCCCCCCCCCCCCCCCCCAGGCCTGACCACCAACATTACCTGGTCCAATGTCATATAGTAAATTACGTATTCAATTGATGCAATTTTTATTTTTGTGAATATGTCAAAACTTTCTTACTGTTTTCATCTTTTCATTTATTATGATTTATAAATACATTTTTGATATTAATACATTCTTGTACTCCTTTTCTCTGGGAAAGTGTAGTAGTGCCAAATGAAAGTCCTCAACCTAGGGGAAAACCCTTTATTGTTCTTCCAACATTACCCAGTGCCCGCTCTCTGGTTGTCCTACCAAATCTGCCCACTGGCCATCCCACAAAGGCTCATCCCATGTCCTCCTCCTTCTCCATGTCCTTCTCATCCTCCTGCAATCCAATCTCCTCCATCCCACATCCTCCTCCTCCAGTCCCATCTCTTCCATCCCACATCCTTTTCCTACTGCAGCCCCATCTCCTCCATCCCAAACTCTCCCCTAGTCCCATCACCTCCATCCTATTCCTCTGTCCGGCATCTTCTTCCATGGCGTTGGCGTCTCTTCTGGGCCGCTCCGCGCAATGGGAGGCTCCCGCTGTGTGAGGCCTCGCTGTGTCTGGCAGGTCTTTTATAATGGAGGGCACCTGGTGACCCCGCCCCCTCTGACGCACGGGGACGTCATGGGGAATTCCCTATGGCTTTCCCCATGACGTCAGAGGAGGGCGGGGTCACCAGGTGCCCTCTGTTATAAAGGACCTGTCAGACGGAGCAAAGCCTCACACAGCAGGAGCCTCCCATTGCGAGGAGCGGCCCGACAGAAGAACAGACGCTGACTCCATGGAAGAAGATGCCGGACGAGAAGACCAGCGCAAGAAGAAGATGGAAGAAGAAGATGGAAGAAGATGCCGGAAGGAGAAGATGAAGAAACTGAAGGATGAAGAAAGGAAGACCAGAAGAAAGAAGATTTTAATAAAGGAATTGTCAAAGACCGTCTCCTGTCATTTTTACAATTTTTGACACTTTTTTGGTGAAATGGTACCCTTACCATTTCACACAGGGGGGGCCGGGATCTGGGGGTCCCCTTGTTAAAGGGGGCTTCCAGATTCTGATAAGCCCCCCGCCCGCAGACCCCCACAACCAATGGCCAGGGTTGCGGGGAAGAGGCCCTTGTCCTCATCAACATGGGGACAAGGTGCTTTGGTTGTCTTAGACCCCCAAAGCATCCTCCCAATGTTGAGGGCATGTGGCCTGGTACGGTTCAGGAGGGAGGGGAGGCCGCTCTCGTCCCCACCTCTTTTCCTGCAGCCTGCCAGGTTGTGTGCTCGGATAAGGGTCTGGTATGGATTTTGAGGGGGACCCCCACACCATTTTTTTTGGCTAGGGTTCCCCTTAAAATCCATCCCAGACCTCAAGGGTCTGGTATGGATTTTGAGGGGGACCCCATGCCATTTTTTTTTTTTTTTTTTTTGGCTGGGGTCTCCCTTAATATCCATAGCAGACCTGAAAGTCCTCAACCTAGGGGAAAACCCTTTATTGTTCTTCCAACATTACCCAGTGCCCGCTCTCTGGTTGTCCTACCAAATCTGCCCACTGGCCATCCCACAAAGGCTTTTTTTTTAATTGTTTTTTATTTTTTTTTATCAATGACTTTTTTTTTATGAATGGCTTTCAATGAATGACTGTTCTCGGGAGCCGTCAATACATTAGCCGCAAGTGATTTCAAATAGCTTTTTTTCCTGCAAAAATGACACTTTTTTGCAGGGACAGTTCTAAGCACAGGAAACATGTGCCCCTTCACAGGCATTCTATAGACACCCCCCAGGTACGAAATTTAAAAGAATATTACACTTTTAATTTAGATATTTTTTATTGAAAAGAAAAATTGGTAACAAACAATACAAAAACCAACTTGTAGTGCATACATTTTTCAGGATTGTACAGACACTCATAATATGCCACTGTTAATATTGTTAGACTGCCAAATTCAGACCGAGAAGAGGGCGTGACCGGATGGAGGAGGGTGTGTGTGTGAGAGAGCAGGTGTAGAAGCCTGTCCCTCTCTCTATGCCTCCTCCGTTTTTTCCTCTGAGAATTGTGCAATATACAAAAACCTGTTTATGAGCTTGGTCTCCACGTACCTTACTTTTGCCGTGTGATGGATTTGTGAAGACCGTGGGATATGGCGACGCCGAACTGCAATTCAGCTTGAAAAACCCGCCGAGCGCTAACGAGTGAGAGATCCGGGAGGCGTGATAGGCTGCCTTCCCTGCTCCGTCATCCACGCACGACAGACAGCTGATGGCCAGACGCGTAGAGAGAGTGTCCGGCGCTTGCTGACTGGCTGTTATCCCTTCCTCTGTCAGTTGTATGCGCCGGGAAGTTGAGAAATCTTTGTCGGCATATGTGAGCAGCGGTATAGAGTGGAAAGAGCGGAGAGAGAGGAGCGCCACAAAGCGGAGACGAAGGGGGGCCAAGGAGTAAAACCTCACGGAGGGACGAACATTGAGGGAGCCCACAAGGGACTTAAAAACAGACCCCGGAGGGGTGAAACCGTGGACCAACAATTTTGACCGCTCCCCTTCTTTTACCCTGGCACCCGGAAAGGATCATACAACAGCCAAGGGGTGAAAAGTGAGAGCTTCTCCCCGTCTGCGAGGACGCCTGAGGGGTAAGTGAACTTACACTGTCAAGATACCCTGTAAAGTAAGCAGCTACTAGTCAGATTGAAGGACACCTGGAAATTGAACTAAGAGAGAAGGATAAGCCTAGTTGGGGCGAATCCTAATATTGTACAGGACATTATTCATCCATTTCTAAGTATATTGCCTATTGCCAACTGATTTGTACCCTTACAGTTAATTGTCTAAGGGTGAGATATTTTGGACAGAAGGGAGCCAAATAACACGCGCAAAATCTCCCTCCCCCTCAAAAATCCCTCTATAATAGGCCAGTATCACTGGCTGGCTTGCGGAAGATAACTAATTACAGCTGCTATAACTTGGTCTACTGGAAGAGGGCAATTGAGGTAGAGCGGGTTGGCGGAAAATTTGCTGCATATACTATATGAGTCAGCGTGGCAGTATGCCGTCACAACGCACCACCAAAGCAAGCCAAGCGGCAAGTCAAACAGCTGCAAAGCTGGAGAAATTTGCCCATATTCCAGGACAGACCCCCCCCAAAAATCCCCAACAAGGCCAACAGGGACATACTAATAAACAATCCGGGGTGGCAGGTATAAGGAAAAGTCAAGGGCAGAGCAATCCTCCATTGGTACTGGAGATGGGGGACCCAACGGGGAGACCCCAGGATCAAACACTTGAGGCAACCCGAGAGATACTATCTGAGGTGGGGGCTATAGTAGACCCTGAACCTTCATTAAAAGAGGTCCTGCATGTTGTGAATTCCTGTAGAGACTCCTTGAGAGAAGTGACGGCTCAACTTAAAATAATACAAGATGAGCTCTCCCATGTGAGACATGATATACAACAAGTCCAGGAGAGGACCTCAGCTTTAGAGGGGAGAGTGGGATTGATCGAGGATGACCTGGCCCCCCTTAAACGAGAGATGAAAGTTATGAAAGATCAGCTTGCTAAACAAGAAAGCAAAATTGACGAAATGGAAAATAGGATGAGGAGAAAGAACATACGTCTAGTGGGACTACCCGAGCATAGCGAGGGCCCAGACCCGGTGGGGTTTCTTGAGAAGTGGTTTATCGAGGTGTTTGGACAGGAGAATTTCTCACAACTCTTTGCAATCGAGAGAGCGCACAGAGTCCCCACCAGGCTTCCCCCGTCGGGAGCCCCCCCAAGACCCATGCTGGTCAAAATTTTACACTTTAAGGACAAAGTGTCCATCACCCGCAGAGCCAGAGAAATGGGCAATGTTCTATATAAGGGCTCCAAGATATCATTTTACCCAGATTTTTCCCCTGACCTACAAAAGAAGCGAGCAAAATTTGGAGAAGTGAAACGCAAACTACGTCAGGAAAACTTAACGTATGCATTACTCTACCCGGCAAGACTACGACTAACCGCTCTTGGGGGGACTATTTTCTTTGACTCCCCGGAGGGGGTAGAAGAATGGTTGGTGGCCCACAAGGAGAGACTCTAGTAGACACAGGACATTTAATGGTTTTATCAACCGGGAGGACTCTGTCCCCCCTTTTGAGCCCCTGGTTTTTCCCTTTTTCTTCTTTAATTCTACTTCTTTTTATTTCTTCTTTTGCTTTCTCTGCCCCTTGTTCTGGGGTAGAAACAATTTTCAATACCCATTTCAAATCACACCACGGTTTGGGCTTTTCTCAGGGGGAGGGCGGGGGGGGGGGGGGGGGGGGGGGGATTAGGCAAGGAGGAGAACAATGGGCAAGGTGTCGCTTTCATGGAAGGGACACAGCCCAAGGCTCTCCTGGTGTATAGGATGTTTTATGTTGTTTGTTTTTTTTTGTCATTGATGATAAATTTTTTGGTACATGGGGTTGCTGGGATAGGGAGGGAAAGGGAGGGGGGGTAATTTTGAGTAAATCTACACTTAATGAGCTACAAACACTGTGTGTATGGAAAGGTCACAGTAAGAAGTCCCCGGGTACGCCTGGTAAGGCAATGAGAGGTTTGAATAGTAAGTATGGACGACACGATTGGATGAACTGGTATGAAATGAATGAAATGAGTAACATGGAATTTAGGAACGAAAGGTGGAGGGAGGATTGGAATAGGTTCACCAAAAAGAATATAACGTTTTACGTAAATGTTTTTTCTCTATACACTAGCACGACACAGGAAGCTAGCACAAGCACAAGTTTAAATAATTTTAGGAAATATTTAGAATCACAATTTCTAAGGAAAAATTTTGCAGTACACTAATGTCTGAAACCTCACAGATAACACGGAAGAAAATCACATTATGTTCATGGAATGTAAGAGGATTGGGGGACAGGGGAAAAAGAGCAGCAGTTCTAGCAACAGTAAACACCCAAAGGGCCACGCTTGTATGTCTACAGGAAACACACCTCACAAATATTACTGCACCCCAATTGGGGTGGGGGGGGGTTTAGGCCCCAGTTCCACTCGTTCCACACAACCTACTCCCGAGGGGTCAGTATCCTGATTAAATCGGGGGTCCCTTTTAATTGTCTACAGAGTAGAATAGATGAACAAGGTCGGTATATTTTTATACACTGTACAATAGAGAATAGAACTATGATCTTGGCCAACATATATATCCCGCCGCCTTTCAATACAGACATTCTCTACGAATTGATGGAATTTGCGCTGGACAAACCGGGAGTCCCTCTGTTGATAGTGGGGGACTTCAACATGGTCATTGACCAGAAACTAGACAGATTCCCACAGGGGACAAAACGGGGAGGGACTATTTTGTTACTGACTGTCACCTATAGGACTTGTTAGTGTGTTCGTCAGGCAGGCAGAGCTCCTATATTTGTTACCAGAAGCACCTATAGAACTTGTAGTGTGTTCGTGGCAGGCAGGCAGAGCTCCTATATTTTGTTACCAGAAGCACCTATAGGACTTGTAGTGTGTTTGTGGCAGGGGCAGGCAGAGCTCCTATATTTTGTTACCAGAAGCACCTATAGGACTTGTAGTGTGTTAGTGGCAATGGCAGGCAGAGCTCCTATATTTGTTACCAGAAGCACCTATAGGACTTGTAGTGTGTTCGTGGCAGGCAGGCAGAGCTCCTATATTTTGTTACCAGAAGCACCTATAGGACTTGTAGTGTGTTAGTGGCAGGCAGGCAGAGCTCCTATATTTTGTTACCAGAAGCACCTATAGGACTTGTAGTGTGTTCGTGGCAGGCAGGCAGAGCTCCTATATTTGTTCCCAGAGGCACCTATAGGACTTGAAGTGTGTTAGTCCCATTACACACACAGAGCTATATTTTCTTCCCAGAAGCACCTATAGGACTTGAAGTGTGTTAGTCCCATTACACACACAGAGCTATATTTTCTTCCCAGAAGCACCTATAGGACTTGAAGTGTGTTAGTCCCATTACACACACAGAGCTATATTTTCTTCCCAGAAGCACCTATAGGACTTGAAGTGTGTTAGTCCCATCACACACACAGAGCTATATTTTGTTCCAGAAGCACCTATAGGACTTGAAGTGTGTTAGTCCCATTACACACACAGAGCTATATTTTCTTCCCAGAAGCACCTATAGGACTTGAAGTGTGTTAGTCCCATCACACACACAGAGCTATAATTTCTTCCCAGAAGCACCTATAGGACTTGAAGTGTGTTAGTCCCATTACACACACAGAGCTATATTTTCTTCCCAGAAGCACCTATAGGACTTGAAGTGTGTTAGTCCCCATCACACACACAGAGCTATATTTTGTTCCCAGAAGCACCTATAGGACTTGAAGTGTGTTAGTCCCATTACACACACAGAGCTATATTTTGTTCCCAGAAGCACCTATAGGACTTGAAGTGTGTTAGTCCCATTACACACACAGAGCTATATTTTCTTTCCAGAAGCACTTATAGGACTTGAAGTGTGTTAGTCCCATCACACACAAAGAGCTATACTTTGTTCCCAGAAGCACCTATAGGACTTGAAGTGTGTTAGTCCCATCACACACACAGAGCTATATTTTGTTCCCAGAAGCACCTATAGGACTTGAAGTGTGTTAGTCCCATCACACACACAGAGCTATATTTTCTTCCCAGAAGCACCTATAGGACTTGAAGTGTGTTAGTCCCATCACACACACAGAGCTATATTTTGTTTCCCAGAAGCACTATAGGACTTGGAGTGTGTTAGTCCCCATTACACACACAGAGCTATATTTTTCCCAGTTCCCAGAAGCACCTATAGGGACTTGAAGTGTGTTAGTATCGGACTGAATTGTGTAGTTTAGTCCCATTACACACACAGAGCTATATTTTCTTCCCAGAAGCACCTATAGACTTGAAGTGTGTTAGTCACATTACACACAAAGAGCTATACTTTGTTCCCAGGAAGCACCTATAGGACTGAAGTGTGTGTTAGTCCCATTACACACACAGAGCTATATTTTCTTCCAGAAGCACCTATAGGACTTGTAGTGTGTTCGTGGCAGGCAGGCAGAGCTCTCTATATTTTGTTCCCAGAGGCACCTAGACCGACGACCGCCTATCTTCTCAGCAGCAGGTAATGGGGGAGGTAGGTTGGAAAGACATCTGGAGAACATACAACCCCCAAAGCCAGGGGTACTCCTGCTTTTCCAGCACACATTCCACCCTGTCCAGAATTGATCTAGTACTGGGGAATGAGGAGGCGACCATAATGGTAAATAACGTAAAGTACTTGTCAAGGGGTCTCTCCATCCCCACTACACCTTCAGTCCTCTCTGAAAGCTGCTCTGAGAGGACTGAAGGTGAAGAATTCGGTGTGTCACAACCAAGTACTTGCAGTACACCGACGTCCGAATGCAGCAGGCAAATTTCCCGGCCCCAGCTGCTGGACCGTAGAAAGAAGTACACTCCCAGCCATCCACATGCCCAGCGGTTGAATGCTTAGCCTTGCTAAATTGCTAGCACTTCAACTGCTGCCTTTTCAGTTGGTAGACTCGGCCCCCTTCCGTGAGTTTGTTCAATGTGCGGTTCCTCAGTGGCAGGTTCCCAAACGCCACTTTTTCTCGCGGAAGGCGATTCCGTCTCTCTACCGGCATGTGGAGGGCAATGTCCATGCCTCGCTGGACAGGGCGGTCAGCGGTAAGGTGCATATTACCGCTGACTCATGGTCCAGCAGGCATGGACAGGGACGGTACCTTTCTTTCACGGCCCATTGGGTCACTCTATTGGCAGCTGGGAGGGATGCAGGACAAGGTGCAGTAGTGTTGGAGGTTGTTCCGCCACCACGCCTCCAAAACGCGACTACTGCTACTGGTTGTGACACACCTCTCTCCTCCACCCCCTCCTCTTCTTCTTCCTCCAGTGCTCTGTCCTTGGAACCAGCGGTGCTCCGTAGGCGTACAAGGGGCTACGCAAGTACGCAGGCAAAAAGATGCCATGCCGTGCTTGCGCTGGTGTGTTTGGGGACAGGAGCCACACTGGGCCAGAGGTTCTGGCAGCTCTGCAGGGGCAGGCCGAGAGGTGGTTGACGCCACGTCAGCTTAAGCCAGGAATGGTCGTTTCTGACAATGGCACCAACCTCCTCTCCGCCCTGCGACAGGGGCAGCTCACCCATGTGCCCTGCATGGCTCACGTCCTCAACCTGTGGTGCAGCGGTTCTTGGGCAGGTTCCCAGGCTTACAGGATGTCCTGAGGCAGGCCAGGAAAGTCTGTGTGCATTTCCGCCGATCTTATAATGCCAGTGCTCGGCTGACTGAGCTGCAAAAGGAGCTGAACCTGCCCAAGAACCGCCTAATATCTGACATGCCCACCAGGTGGAACTCAACGTTGGCCATGCTGCAGCGACTGCACACGCAGCAGAGGGCCATCAATGAGTACCTTTGCGACTACGGCACCGGACAGGGTCAGGGGAGCTTGTTTTTTTTCCCCACGTCAGTGGAGCATGATCAGGGATGCATGCACTGTCCTCTCACCATTTGAGGAGGCCACGAGGATGGTGAGCAGTGACAGTGCATGCATCAGTGACACTGTCCCTCTTGTCCACCTGTTGGAGCATATGCAGCGTGGGATAATGGACACTTGAGGCAGAACAGAGGCAGGAAGAGGAGGACCGCCTATCCCAGGTAATGGGGGAGGTAGGTTGGAAAGACATCTGGAGAACATACAACCCCCAAAGCCAGGGGTACTCCTGCTTTTCCAGCACACATTCCACCCTGTCCAGAATTGATCTAGTACTGGGGAATGAGGAGGCGACCATAATGGTAAATAACGTAAAGTACTTGTCAAGGGGTCTCTCAGATCATTCACCAGTGATAGTATCTCTGGATATAGGGGAGGGTACTTCCCTGAGGGAATGGAAAATTAGTCCCTCATGGCTGGAACTTATTAAAGATCCACAGGTAGTATCAGAAGCCCTAGTTGAACACATCAATTTAAATACCGGCACTGCCCCCCAAGGAGTAGTGTGGGATACGCTTAAAGCTTACCTCCGAGGGTTATTGATCCAACAGATATCAAGATTAATTTTTTTTTTTTATGAAAGTGAAGCAAGGGCATCAGAACGAGTTACCCTTCTAGAAGAACAATATATAAATGATCCGACAACCGAGAATTTAGGGGCCTGGGCAGAAGCACAACGAGTATACCGTCTTATAATGGTGAGAAAAGCAGAGAACAAACACATGTTTTACAAACAAATTGCATTTGGGGAAGGGGAAGGTATAGGCCGAATGCTGTCACATCTAGTAAGAACAAATTCACCACCATCCGTAGTACCAATAATAAACATAACTGAGGACAGGACATCTACGTATACACCAGAGATTGTAAACAGATTTAAAAACTACTATGAGGAACTATACAGATCCAACCAGGAGGGAGGAGGGAATTTAATGGACGCCTTCTTTAACGATTTGACGGTCCCCGGTCTCTCGGAAGATGATAGGGCCATGCTTGAGAGCCCTATAACGCTGAAAGAGATCCAGCAGACTGTGCGCGAAATGGCGGGACAGAAATCACCAGGTCCAGATGGCCTACCAGTTGAGATCTATCGGCACTTCGGGGGGGTATTACTCCCGGAGTTGCTGAAGACCCTCAACTGGTCAGCAACAAAGAACGAACTCCCTGTGTCCATGACGCAATCTACCATTATAGTGATACCCAAAGAGAACAAGGACCCACTCAGGCCTTCCTCATATAGACCCATTTCCCTGCTTAATCTAGATGCTAAAATTCTGGCAAAGGTCTTGGCGAACAGACTTAATGGGGTGATAGAGGGGTTAGTGCACTCCGACCAGTCAGGGTTTATCCCGGGGAGATCCACTAGTATAAACATCCGACGGGTCCATTTGAATCTCCAAATACCCTCCGACGAGGAGGGGCAGAGAGCTATTCTCTCTTTAGACGCGGCCAAGGCTTTCGACACCCTGGAGTGGGGATATTTGTGGAGAGTTCTGAGGGAGTTCCAGATAGGACCAACATTCATAAACTGGGTTAAATTGCTGTATAAATCACCCGAGGCGAGGGTCAGAATAAACAACGACCACTCTACCAGGTTCCGATTGCTGAGGGGGACGAGGCAGGGGTGCCCATTGTCGCCCCTCCTCTTCGCCCTCGCGATCGAACCCTTGGCCATTTCTATAAGATCTTGCCCAGCGATAAAAGGCTATAGAAGAGGGATAGAGGAGGAAAAGGTGATCCTCTTTGCGGACGACCTCCTATTATTACTTGGAGATGTCCAAGGATCACTAAAAGAAACGATGTCAAAAGTGGGAAGCTTTGGTAGTTTCTCGGGTTTGAGGATCAATTGGGGAAAATCTAGCTTACTACCAATAGACGAGACGGAAATTGCCCTACCCCAGGAAGCTGTACGACTCCAAATAGTCAATCAAATGAAATACCTTGGTGTGTACATCACAAAGGATCCCAAAAAATATCTAGCAAATAACTTAATCCCACTCTTGACTAAATTTAAAGAGAAAATAAAAATCTGGAAGAAACTTCCGCTATCTGCAGCGGGCCGCTGCAATCTAATTAAAATGATTTTTTTGCCCCAACTCCTATATGTTTTGCACAATTCCCCAGTATGGATTTACAAAAAATGGTTCCATAGGATAGACACTATATTTAGGGAGCTGATCTGGAAGGGAGGAGCAGCCCGTATCAGTTTAAAAACATTACAGCTCCCGAACGGGGAAGGGGGAGTCGCACTCCCCCACTCATTTGATTACTTTGTAGCGGCCCAGCTCCAGTATATGGGAAGAAGTGATCAAAGAAAAACTCTACTGGGGAACTTTTTTCAGATGCCGGTAGTGGAGGCTTTAGAGGCAGGGAAGGTAACGCGTGGGGTCCCTACTCTTGAACTAATGGGTAAAATATGGGAGACGGCCAAGGGAACCCTGGGATATAGCGGGTTTACAAAGTACTCACCTCTATGGAACAACGGTAGACTGGGGGAAATACAGAAAATAGGGCCAATTAAGGAATGGGAAAGGCGTGGTATAAAATTTATTCACCAACTCTACCAAAGCGGAAAAATCAAGTCCTTCCAGGAGTTGAGAGAGCAATTTGCAATCCCGAGAAACTCCTTCTTTAGATATCTTCAAGTTAGACACGCAATGACATCACAATTCGGAGATACAGAAATAGAATGGTGCGACATACCGGCATTACAGGACATAATTGAATCAAGATCGACGGAAGGCCTAATATCCAAAACTTACCTAAGTTTAAATAGGAAAAGAAAGGAGAAACAACAGGAACCACCCGCTAGGAGGAAATGGGAAAGGGGCGTGGGAAATATAACCCCCACCCAGTGGGAAAGAACCCTTGAGCTTGCCCAGTGGGTTTCCCTGTCCCCGCCCCAGAGGATGTCACACTTATTTTTACTTTATAGGGTGTACTATACGCCGCAAAAACTTTTTTTGTTTGGACGGAGACAGGATGCCACTTGTCCAAGGTGTGGAAGGCTAGAAGGTGACATGATCCACATGTTCTGGAGATGTCCTAAACTATTCCGATACTGGATGGAGGTGGTGGAAATAATTACCCATGTCTTTGAGGTACCCATAGAAGTAGAGCCTAGGACGTGTGTACTAGGCTGGCTAGAGGGGAAGGGTAAACCAAAAGGTACTAGCTTGGCAATCCTGAGATGTCTTTTCCAAGCCAGGAAACTTATAGCCCAGAGATGGCAGTCTTCCACCCCTCCATCCAGCAGAGAATGGGAACAGAACATGAGCATGGTGATCCTCAAAGAAAGAACATTATATATTAGGCAGGGTTGTGTTAAGAAATTAAAAATGAAAAATTGGGGGCGTGGCCTGGCACCGGACTCTGATGGACGCCTGATCCTTTAGCTCCGGCATCCAGAGGCACAATAAGCAGCACAACGGAGCCATCAGACCCCACAGACATGGGGAAAACGAAGGGGAATCCATCCCCAACCCGATCCCGCTCACCCAGGGGACCCGAGGCACAAACGGCCCGCGGCATACCGGAGCTCTTCCGGCCGCGCGAATCACGCGAGGCCCCGGCTTCATCTCGGGCCTACTCGGCCGTGGCGCGCTCATCCAGCCTCAGCCCCTCTGGCAGGCACCAGACACCTCCACTACCACCACCGCTCACAGAGGCTGAACATCCCCTGAGTATCAGGGATTTGAGATCTGTGGCTGAGGACATAAAAGCCACGCTGGCCACAGCCATTACAGACCTCAGAAGGGATATACAGGCCATGACAGTCCGCATGGATGACATCGAGGTTACCACAGCCCACAATGAAACCGCCATCCACCAGCTGCAGACATCCTCTCAGGCACAATCTACCCAGCTCAGAGACATGCACAGATACATGGAAGATCTCGACAATCGTGGAAGACGCCATAACTTACGGGTAAGAGGCATGCCAGAAACGATCGACCACACTCAGATTGTCCAGGCTACCACAGCCGTGTTCAACGATCTCCTGGGCAGACCCCCAGAGACCCCCATCGAAGTTGAACGCCTGCACAGAGCTCTCAGACCCAGGGGCAGAGAGTCTGACCCCCCCAGGGACATAGTTTGCTGCCTGGTCAATTTTAAGCTGAAAGAGGAGATCCTGCGCAGAGCCAGAGACCGCCGCAACCTTCTGTACCAAGGCACGGAGTTAAAAATATTTCAAGACTTATCTCCCATCACCCTCCAAAGCAGAAGAGACCTACGCCCGCTCCTTGATCTTCTGCGCACGAATGGAATTCAATACCGCTGGAAATTCCCCTTCTGCCTATCTGCGTCAGCACAAGGACGAACGGCGTACTTGAAGATGCCAGAAGATATTCCTAAATTCTGTGACACTCTGCATATACCCCGCATAGAACTCCCTGATTGGTACAGATCTCTCAGACCTCCTCAGCGCAGAAGATCCGATTCAATGGACACCATCCCAGAACGCGATGACTTCCATATCCGCAAACGCAGATCTGAATCGCCCAGAACCAACGCGCCCGCAGGACCCAGGAGCAACCCAAACAACAGCCCCACGGCCTCACCTGCACACAGACGACCTCGACACGGAGGCCCAGAATAGAGCGACGACTTTCTCATCTCATCCCCCATGCGGCTTTAACTCCGCCAACTTCCACGCAGCTCACCTAGCTGCTATACTCTCAGGTTTACCACAAGAAGACCACCCACACACAGAACCTTGACTTCAGAGAAGCACTGCTACACATCGCAAATGACTGAGCTAATAACTTCTAACTTCCCACTACCCTGCCTTTGATGACTACCATTCATCTTGACTCCACAACACCCAGATGAAGACCACCACATCTCTCTACCAACCAAAACCCACCCATGTACCACGGCCACGTCAAGAGGAACGACCACCCTAACTAACAGAGACAAAAGACTCCCCCTTACCTCACAGAAGGGGTGCGACCTCCCTGAACTCTTTCACGCAAGTATAACCTACCTACCCCTGAAAAGAATTGAACATCCGTTATGGCCACCACATGGACTCCCTACCTACCTCACCTCCATTCCCTCACCCACCCTCCCCCTCACTCAACACCCCTCCATTTTCAAATTACACCCCCTGAATGTACAAGACCACCCTTATATACTCACGATTGGGGGTCGTGCAAGATTAGGCCTTATCAAACTAAGTACAAGCACGCAGCAACCAAAATTGTCGTTAGAGTTACAATTTCTAAGATTAAATACCTCTCCAGGGGTGGGCGATTTCACACAGAACCTAAAAATGCCCCATGACCTCACCCCTTATCGCTATACCGGCTCCCAGGTTATCCATTATTCTCACAAAGAGAATGTAACCTTAAGCACAGACATCCATACATTCTATCCCAAAACCAGCCAAAAGAAAACGAGCTGCAAGACCATAACGAACGCTGGACCTATAAATTTTTGGCCAACACCCCAATACGAGATGCCCGCGTTAATATCTGGCATTCTGTGTGAAATTGCCTATTCTCTGATCCTGAGGCTTTGTAATGTGAGTAGGGATTCTTGTTTGAAGACAAACCACCCAGGTAACCTGAAATGCATATATGGAAGCGCTGTTACAAATTGTTATCTGTTTTTGTTGATAGACAGGGACCACCTTATCACCTCCTCTTGTTTGACATGGGTGAAGTCTCAAATAGTCAGTCATAGTTACAGGTATTCTTTGCTATAAATGAAGGCTCCTTATAAAGTTGTGTTTTCCTTGCTTGGGTTTTTTTTTTTTTTTTTTTTTTTTTTTGGTATTACTACCTCTCACATTTCTTTACCAGGTTTACAAAATCTACGTATGCAGTTACAGCAGAAAAGCCTCACTGGACCTCTGGGGTGTGAGACCGAGCCCTACACTCACCTGTACCGCGTCTCCTGCAATATTGCCGTATAGACGAATATACACTTGGGTGAGTGATCCTGACCTCCTCTTCTTGCTCCCTGCTAAAAGATAGGGCACTCGCCCATAGAAGGCTCGAACCCCGGTCGCGCACGCCAGAGGCCCAACCTAGAGGAACCAGGAAACTACAGAGAGGTACGCATATTGATTGTCTTTCATCACGTTATAGAAACAATGTAAACCCTACAGATGAAACGCCTTTTGCTCCACGCTACACACATCCGCTACGAAAGCAGTATTCCACTAGCCATCCTCACCAAGCTTGTTCTGACGCACCACACACTACACTGTTGAGTCTAGGTTCCCCAAAAGACCCCATACGAAACCCACTGCGACAATCCCACCCCGAGATAAAACTATGCTCCCCTTCGGCAGAACCAGGGTCATCTAATTTCATGTTTTACTTCAATGGCTCTCCTAAACACTTCTAATGCACACATGCCTCTGGAGGCCAGAGGACTAGATATTCCATCTGATCCTTAGACTCCGATACCTCCCACCTCCCCACACAACGGGAACACAACTTTTCCCGTTGACCCTCACCGGACCAAAAAACTTTGTATAAGGAAGGTCTAGTGACTCTTCCTTACCTCCGGAACACTCCCCCTTACCGTCCCCTACCGTCCCCTCTCCCTCTCCCCTTTCCTTCATCCACCGCTCCCCTCCCACCTACCCTTCCCACCTCCCCCTTACCCCTCACCAACGCGTACCCTCCCTACCTTGTCTCCTGACTCCCATTCTCAACCTCTTCCCCTCTACCTCCTCAGTCTCCGCCACACCTAATTATACCTGCTCATACCTGAATAGCCTTATTCACTCGGCACACCACTTAACACACCGAAGTGTGCTCAACTACCGCAATCAAGCCTAGTCTTATCCCCCTTATAACATGGCGCACACAACAATTACCACCAACCACGTTACTCTGAAGGTAACGTCCCTAAACGTCAAAGGGCTTAATATCCCAGAGAAACGCAGCCAAGTTCTCTCCCAAATGCACAAACTAAAAACTGACATCATCTTCCTACAGGAAACTCACTTCCGCACAGACAAGATTCCTAAGCTTACGAACCTCCAGTTCCCAAACGCCTATCACTCCGCTAACTCATTGGCCAAAACAAAGGGAGTATCAATTTTGATCTCCAAAAACCTCAAATGGGAACTCACAGACTCGCTCATTGACTAAGAAGGTAGATACATCTTTTTAAAAGGCAGAATTCAAGGAAGACCAGTAACACTGGCAAACATTTACAGCCCCAACTCAGCACAACTTACCTTCTTTCGACAGATCTCACAACTCCTAACGGGTTTCTCTGCTGGCTTAACTATACTTGGAGGAGACTTTAATGTCGCCCTACACCCACTACTGGACACCTCAACAGGTTCCACATCACTGCCTTATAAAACTTTAAGACAAATCAAAATACTACTCCAAGAGTTACTCCTGCACGACACCTGGCGCACTCTACATCCAAATGAAAAAGACTACTCTTTTTTCTCAGCCCCATATAACAAATATTCCAGAATAGACTACATCTTCCTTTCCCAGACGGACCTCCCCCTCCTTACACATGCGACGATTGAACCCATGCTCCTATCTGACCATCACCCAATCACGATGACCCTGACCTTCCCAGACCACCGCACTACATCAAGGACATGGCGCTTGGACTCATCTTTACTGACCTCGGAAGAGGATATCAATAACATTAGACAAGCCATTCACGACTTCTTTCTAGATAACGATAACGGGGAAACAGCCCCACTAACACAATGGGAAGCCCACAAGTGCGTCCTGAGGGGGAAACTTATCTCCCTTAAGACCTTGCGGAAGAAAGCCCATCAAGCCAGAATCTCAGATCTGATCCAAAAGATTAAACAATTGGAACTAGCCCACAAACAGACCCAAGCCCAACAGACGTACCAAGACCTCATTCAGACCAGAGAACTCCTACTGTCAGAACTATCCCTTAGAACGAAACGTAAATTTATTCTACAACAAAAATTATTCTATGAATTCGGAAACAAAAGCGGTAAATACCTAGCCAAAGCCATCCAAAGTAATAAAGCGCACACCAATATTCACTCTATTAAAGACGCCCAAGGTCAGTCTAAAGTCACGGCCCCAGATATAGCTTCCCAATTTGAAGCATACTATTCTAACCTCTATAATCTAAATACATCTCCAGACAACCCCACTACAAACAACACGAGACATTCCCTTATTAAAGAATTTTTAAAAAAACATTGCCCTAAACCTATCGACAGAGAAGATGCCCGCCTATTAGAAAATCCCATAACAGCAGACGAACTAAAAAACGCAATCAAACAACTTAAAACAGGAAAGAGCCCCGGCCCAGATGGATTCACAGCCACCTATTTTAAAACATTCACAGAAGTAATTATTGACCCCTTTCTAAAGGCCTTCAATTCCCTATCCTCCTCTACGCTCCCCTTCCATAGACTCCTGGAGGCACACGTTACAGTAATACCAAAAGAGGGGAAGGACACATCATTTGTAACCAACTATAGGCCAATTTCTTTACTAAACGTTGATATAAAACTATTTGCCAAAATCCTTGCCAACCGCTTACTCCCCCTCCTACCCTCTTTAATCAAAAATGACCAAGTAGGCTTTATTCCAGGTCGCGAGGCAAGGGATAACACTATTAAGGCCATAAACCTCCACCACTGGATGACGGTCAACAAACACAAAGGTTTCTTCCTGTCGCTGGACGCGGAGAAGGCGTTTGACAGACTGGCATGGGACTACATGGGAGCAGTACTGAGGCACATTGGTCTCCAAAACCATATGTTCAACTCGATAATGTCCCTATACACGTCCCCAACAGCAAGGGTTCGTGTTAACGGCCATCTGTCAAACGCCTTCTCCATATCCAATGGGGCAAGGCAGGGATGCCCTCTATCCCCTATTTTATTTGTCCTGACTCTAGAGCCACTATTGAATTGCCTTAGGAGCAATGAAAACATCAGAGGCATCCCCATAGAAGGACACACCTATAAACTGGCAGCGTTCGCAGATGACATCCTACTTTCTCTTAGCGAACCCCACATCTCAATCCCAAACTTGTTGAAGGACTTTAAACTCTTCCAAAACATCTCGAACTTCAAAATCAACCTTACCAAATCCCATGCCCTAAATATCACAATCCCACAAGAGACAGTAAAACTCTGCGAGGCTAACTTCCCCTTCCACTGGAAACACGATGCTATCAAATATCTAGGGATCCACCTCACAGCAAACCTTTCAGACCTGTTCGCCAGAAACTACTTACCCATCCTTAAGACCATATCTGACGACCTCAAAAAATGGAACAAACAACAATTTTCCTGGTTTGGTCGCGCGGCAATTGTCAAGATGAACATCCTTCCCCGTATTTTATACATTCTTCAAACTGTCCCCATTAAATTGCCCACATCCTTCTTCCTGACCTATAGGAGGATATGCTCAGAATTCCTATGGAAGCAAAAACGTCCAAGAATTGCATATGACCTCTTAACACGACCAAAGACGAAGGGGGGCATTGGCTTTCCAGACCTTAAAAAATATTACTGGGCTTGCCATCTCACCAGAATTGTAGACTGGACTCTACACAGTCAATGCAAAGATTGGGTAAAGCTAGAAAACTCACTGTCCCCCTCTCCATTACGATCAACCCCCTGGCTGTTACCGAAACATATTCCCTCCACCCTCAAAAAACACCCTCTGATTGCCCCGACGCTCCAATGCCTTACAGAAACTTGTCGTAAGACGCATATCTCGTCCACTCCAGGACCCTTAACTCCGGTTAGACTCAACCCCGCATTTCCCCCGGGCATGTCCGCACAATTCTTAGCCCGTCAGTGGCTACACCCGGAGATTCTAGCTCACCAATTCTTCCGTAACGGCTCTCTTCTAGACTGCACAGCGCTAACCCCCACTCTCACTAACGTCCCTCTCCCATTCTGGACATACTTCCAAATCCGCCACTTCTTAAAAGAGATCAACCAACACTCTTCCATTACGCGTCCTCTTACCGCATTCGAACAATTATGCTCCCAACCCAATCCCCAACAACATTTAATCTCTGGTATATACTCCATACTATTTTCAGATATCTCCCCCAAAGAAGGGAAAGCATTCAAGACTTGGGAAAGGGAAATAGAATTAGAACTCTCCGAGGAACAATGGGAACGCATATTCACGATCGCCCACAAAGGTTCTCTGAATGTATCCATTCAGGAAAACAACTACAAAGCACTAGTCCGCTGGTACAGAACCCCAGCTATTTTAAATAAGCTCAACCCCTCATACCCCATCAAGTGCTGGAGATGCAACGGAGAGCCAGGTTCACTGCTCCACATTTTGTGGTCATGCCCGAAAATCCAACCATTTTGGACGCAAGTCCGAGAACTCACAGAAACAATCTCCACATATACACTGGAACACTCCCCAGCTCAATGTCTCTTCCACCATTCAGACCTATCAGCCCAATATTACAGAAAGACATTGATTTTACCCCTAATCAATGCAGCAAAAATGTGCATCCCAAGACACTGGGGCTCCCCTCAAATACCATCAATCCCAGAATGGTTCAAACAAATTAACAAAATAGCCGAAATGGAGGAACTTATCTCCATCTCCCGAGACTCCCCAGACAAATTTTCAAAAACATGGGCATGTTGGATCCACTTCCGTACAACCGACAGATACCGAACCCTGATGACTGATAGTTAGACCGTGACTTACACATACATTACAAGCACATACGGAACGCACAACTTACTCCTCACAGACGTCCCTCCCCCTTCTATTCTCACCCTTATCTCAACTGACATGGATCTCCCAACCCTAAACAAGGGATGAAGTTGGGAGACCGCATGTCTGCATACCCCCAGCCAAACTTCGTGAATATCATTGCCTCTCCCTCACACTCTTGCTCACCTTAAATAGATACCACACTACATTCAGTTGACATGTGGCGGAGACTGAGGAGGAAGCTTTCACCCCCAGGTCACTCTGACCACGCTCCCTACAGCCCCCCTCTTCCCCCCCCTTTTCACACCCCCTCCATTATCCCCGCCCTAACCCTCATTCCTGTTGCTCTCCCCACCCAACCAATATGACCCTGCCACAATACTGGTTGTTGTCGGGGTCCTCATAACAGAGCTCCCAGTCAACAACCTTGCACATCAGAAGTGCAAAAATACCATACAAACCCCTACAATCTTGCTTTACAACTCGGAACCCCCTCCCCTTAGGTGTCAAAGCGCAAGTCGGAATGAGGAAAACACAGGCTGACACCTAACAACTCAACTCTAAATATGCCAAGCCAATGTGTTACTCCTCCTTCCAACAAATACATCTTTGGTACACTATCTGTATATGAAAACGGTTTATGTATATACAATGTTTTGATTCACACAATTTTATGACACACTTGTACTCACTTATTGCAAATAAGAGTGTTCCACGATTCCTTAATGTTTGTATGAGGACATTTTGATTTTGTTATTCTATATTCTCAATAAAAAATTTTTGAGGAAAAAAAAAAAAAAAAAAAGGGGGGGGGGGGGGGGTTACAGGAAATACAGTGCTCCAATATTCCTAATGAAGTATAATCCTATGTTAATTGTACAAACTTCATTTATTCACTTTGTACAGTGAGTTCCATGATGACCAGTTAGATACGTATCTGGGACCTAAGCCGTCTCTATAGGCTAGAATCTTGGGGGCGTGGTTTGCCTGGAGAGAAGATGGCTGCCTAATCCCTGAGCTCCGTCAGACCGCAGCCCTAATTCAACTTTTACTGGGGACCAAAACATCTTCCGAACCTCACAATAATGGGGACCTCATCCCGTGGAACCTCGGGGTCGAGATCGCGCTCTCCCAGAGCTCCTGACGGCCATGGATCGCACAATATCCCCGAGATGTTCATAACCCAGAGGCAGAACATGGCCGATCCCGCCTCAGCTCCCTCACGGAGGCATGACGAGATAACCCTGTCCCCGGCAGTCTCAACTCCCCCTCAACCCTCCAGAGCTCCAAGCGCATTGGAAAATTTACAACCCAGCCTGCACGATCTTAGGGCAGTGGCAACCGACATCAAAGACACCCTGTCTGCTGCTATGGCTGATCTTCGCCGTGAACTCACAGCAATAGCGGGAAAAGTTCATGAGGTGGAGAAAACTACAAGGCGCCATGACACTGCAATCCAGCAGATCGACAGCTCAGTCACCACACACACCAAACAACTTCGTGATATGCAGAGACACGTAGAAGATTTGGACAACAGAGGAAGGCGCCACAATATCCGGGTGAGAGGACTCCCTGAAACCGTTGACAACGACCGCCTAATCCCTGTGGTAACAGACATCTTCAATCGCCTCATAGGCAAACCCAGTCAGACATCAATCGAGATGGAGCGCATACACAGAGCCCTACGACCACGGGGCGCTGATACAGATCCACCGAGAGATGTTGTGTGCTGCCTGCCAGATTACAAGCTGAAAGAGGACATACTCAGAAACGCTCGACTCAAGAGGGAAATTCTCCATGATGACCGGCCCATACACATCTATCAAGACCTATCACCAATCACCCTGAAGAACCGTAGAGACCTCCGTCCCCTACTGGAAGTCCTCCAGAACAAAGGCATCCAGTACCGCTGGAAGTTTCCCTTTGGACTTTCGGCTACACACCGCTCCCGCACTGCCCTTCTGCGGGTCCCGGAGGATTTGGATCACTTTTGTCACACACTGGACATACCCTACGTGGAACTTCCCAACTGGTATGCTGATTTCCACTGGGACCGACCACCCGCACACCGAGATGAGGAAGAACCGATGGAAGCCCAGGCTGCCCTTTTCAGAAGACGCCGCTCACCCTCCACACCCAGAAGACATCATCCCGCCTTCCCTCATCAGATCAACAGGAGCCCCATGGAGGCCCCCTCACCACGGAGACCGCGCCGAGATTATTGAGAAGTCAGCGGATCACCGGCTCCTCATACTCAGATAAGTCACTCTCCTCTCTTCCACATGACTCTTTACTATACCCTCCATTCCAGGCTTTCCCTCCCAGCTCTCTGCTCTCGTTACCTAAAAACTGCAGTCTCCGGGGATCTCCCTCTGCCGCTCACTCCTTCGCTACCAGCAACCTTTGCTACCTTCCCTCCCTCACCGCGGTGCCTCATGCATAGACCGGGGAAGAGATCTTTAATTTCCCATTCACTCTGCTGATATTCCTGCTATGTCTACCGCTTACCTTCTACTCCCGTGAAGCTGATTGTGAACTGTCTACCCTGATCACGCTGCACCACCCGACAAGGATGGATTCCCTTTGCTGAACCTGCTACCCTCCCTATTGCCTGGCTTATCCTCACTCATCTAGCAGTACCTACCAGCAGACGCTCCTATATTACACTGTCCTTTACGTTCTACCCTCCTAGCATACACTTCGCACCTATTCTACAGCCCGATCACTTTTACGCTATCCCTGCTGTCTGAACACACTGTTCTCTTTTTCTTATCCTTTTCTTTGTTTATCTTAGACATATTGCTTTCCAAAGAATTTTGATATTTCAGCTGCAAGACTTTGGGAGACGAAAAGCAAAGACAGCACTCGTTGCCTTAGTAACACTCCTGTATAACTTCCTCCCTTTCCTCCATTTCAGAAGATCTATCAGACGCCATTTGCCGTTCTGTTGCACACCACTGCCATCATGTGGCGATATTTCATAATGTCACACAAGGTAGGGATTTATTAAACTTAGATTCCTACACCTCAATTGGTTTTCTTAGCTGTTACACTGCATGTTGTAATTTGTTTGATAAAAAAATAAATATTGATTTAGACTTGCTATTTTTTTGGATTTCTTGAAAACATGGTCATGAACTGAAACAATATTATTCGTATCTGTAACATGTAGTCTGGGTATTTCTTTATCTTTTAATAGTTTGGTTACTTTGCTCTTACCTTTTATACCTTAGAAGCATTTTGAACTAGATAACATCAGTATATAGATACGAAGTATTGTTAAACTGCCTTGTAACTACAGGTAGCTATATACTTTCCAACATTCAAATACCACTAACCCGGGGGGGGGCCTTTTTTTTTTATATAAACATACCAATGGCTACCGCGTCCTCCTGCAGTACTCCACTTCAACTGAAACTTGTATCACTAAACGTCAAAGGACTCAACATACCTGGAGACGGGGGGGGGGGGGGGGGAGAGAGATGGGAAGGAGAGGGAAGGGAAGAAGAGGGGGGGGGGGGGGGGGGGGGGTTACAGGAAATACAGTGCTCCAATATTCCTAATGAAGTATAATCCTATGTTAATTGTACAAACTTCATTTATTCACTTTGTACAGTGAGTTCCATGATGACCAGTTAGATACGTATCTGGGACCTAAGCCGTCTCTATAGGCTAGAATCTTTTCGTATTCTGAAATGATGTTTACTTTGGTTATTACTTCAAATTTCGACGGAATTTCATTTGATTTCCAGTTGGTGACTATCAAGGACCTAGCGGCAAATATGATTTGCATTGCTATTGCTCTTTCAGAGATTGGATAATCTGTAATATCTATGCTTAGTATGGCTTTCTCGGGAGTGGGGTGACTAATGATCCCCGTAATTTGTGCAATGAGTTTAAAGATTTCATTCCAGAAGCTACAGAGGTGGGGACATGACCACAACGTGTGGATCAGTGTACCCACCTGGCCGCATCCCCTCCAACAGAGATTGGTGTTGTTTCCTGGAAATTTAGCCATTATGTAGGGTGTTAGGTACCATCTTGCTGTAAATTTTGCCGCTAGTTCCTCATAGTTTGAGCATCTCGAGAATTTAATGTTGTTACGAGCGGCTGCTAGCCATTGTTGCTCTGTGAAGGTTTTCCCCAAATCGGTTTCCCACTTGCTATAGTGGGTGTACTTGTGAAAGGAGGATTTGTTATATAAGAAGTTATAAATAAGGGATATGCCCTTGGCTCTGGTGTCTACTGAAGTAAGGTAGCTCCAAATCTGTTTCGGGACTGAGGTGTGCGTACTACTAGTTTGTCGGAACCAAGAGGATATCTGGAGATAAGTTAGGAATTCCGAGGAAGGGATATTAAATCTTGCCTGGATATCTGCGAAAGCTAGTAGATTGCCCTTCTGTGTGATATCCTGCACTACTTTCGCCCCCCCTTTTACCCATGTTGCAGTGTTTAGGTTTGGGATTAGCCAGCCTAGGGATTCCATTAGTATAGGGATCTCTACATTGGCTGATTCTGACTTGTGAGCTGACTTAAGGTATTTCCAGGCTTCTAAAGCGGCCTGGATAGTGGGATGGTGTGTATGTAATCCAGTGTTACAATGGTTACTTGCTATAAGTAGGGACTGTAAGGTTCTAGGGAAGATCCATGCGTGTTCTAGTTGATGCCAGGGTTTGGATGCAGATTGGGTACTCCAGTCTTTGAGTTGATCTACTATTGCCGCTACATAGTAGTCTTTCAGGGAGGGGACTCCCAATCCCCCTGCTTTCTTATGTTTATGCATCATTTGGAGTGGGAACCTAGATCTTTTACCTGCCCAGATGAATTTTATCATCTGTCTTTGTAGTGTTTTGAGAAAGGAGTCAGGGATGGATATTGGCAGGGTTCTAAATAGGTACGTTATTTTTGGCAGTAGTAACATTTTGTAGGCCGCTAAACGACCATGCCATGACATGAAGTGATTTTGAATCCTAGTTATATCTTTCTGTAGTTTCTGTTCTAATGGGGAATAGTTGGCTTTGAATAGGTTGGAGATAGCTGGGGTTAGTTGTATCCCTAGGTAAGGAATGGAGCTAGAGGCCCACGGGTATGGGAGGGCTTTTTGTATGCTAAACTTTAACTTTTTGTCTATCGCTATGCCTAAAATATTAGATTTGTTTTCGTTCACTTTGTAATACGCAATTTTACTGAATGCGACTAACGTATTGTGTGCTGCTGTGAGTGAAGAGTAAGGGTCGGACAGTGTCAAAATGACATCGTCCGCGAATAGTGAAATTTTATGCTGTGTTTTATGCGAGAGGATTCCTTGGATTCCTGGATGCTGTCTAATCTTTTCCGCTAGTGGTTCCATCATCATGGCAAAAATGATGGGCGAAAGGGGGCAACCTTGGCGTGTGCCATTTGTTATGTTAAAGTTTTTTGAGAACATCCCCTCTGTATACACAAAGGCAGATGGAGACGAGTAGAGAGCTAATATGGCTTGTTGGATCCTACCCACAATTCCAAATTTCTGTAATACTTGGGATAGGTATCCCCAGTGGACCCTATCGAAGGCCTTCTCTGCGTCCAGGGCAAGAAGCAGAGAAGGCCCCCCACTTCTTTCGGCAAGGTGTATCAGGTTTATTAGTCTCCTAGTGGCGTCATTGGCCTGCCTCCCCTTCACGAAGCCCACCTGATCTTGGTGGATTAACCTCGGCAAGATGGAGGCAAGCCTGTTGGCCACCAATTTTGCATATACCTTCACATCAACATTTAATAGTGATATTGGTCTGAAATTTTGCGGGGTTGAGGGGTCCTTACCAGGTTTAGGTATGGTAATTATAGTGGCTGTTAGCATTTCTTTCGGGAATGAGGCACTAGACACAGCGGCATCAAAGATCTCTTTCATGTAAGGAGATAGTTCACTGCAGAATAACCGGTAATATTCAGACGAGTAACCGTCCGGGCCTGGAGATTTGTTGTGGGGCATACTTTTAATAATTTTACTGATTTCGGTAATGGACGTGGGAGCGTTTAAAACGTCCAATTCTGTATTAGGTACTTTTGGGAGATTGATGGACTCTAGAAAGTCCGAAATTAGTTGGTCAGATGGTTGGTGTGTGTCAGGGTCGTTTTTGAGGTTATACAAAGCCTCGTAGTAATCGCTGAAGGCATCAGCAATTTCTTTGGGGTTGTACACTGTTTGTTTTGTTTTGGGGTTATGCATGCTATGAATTTTTTGTTGTTTCTGTTTTTCCTGCAGCTGGTTTGCCAGCAATTTCCCCGCCTTGTTGTTGTAACGGTAGCTGTTTGCCTTCAGAGCACGAAAGCGGTTCTCTTGCTGGGAAACCAGGTGTGTGCGCAGTTCCTGTCTAGCTTGAAACAGTAATTCCCTCACCTTTTGCGTAGTGATTTGTTTGTTCAAAGCTTCTAATTGTTCTATTCTACTTAAGAGATTGTTGAGCCGCTGCCTCCTCTGCTTCTTGGTTATAGCACTTAATTGAATAAGTAAGCCCCTCATGAAACTTTTATGCGTATTCCAGAGCGTGAAGGGATCAGCTACCGAAGGTGAGTTTAGAACAAAAAATTCCTTCATGGCTGTTTTAAGTCTATTTAGATTTTCAGGTTGTGACATTAATGATACATCATTTCGCCACCTGTTAGCTCTAGTTTCAGCAGGGCGATCCCCCACGCTCATGGAAACGGGTGCGTGAACAGACCACGTAATTACATGTATGTCAGAGCGAGAGATTTTCTGAAGTAAAAATTTGTCTACCAGCATTAAGTCTATACGTGAGTACGAGTGGTGAACATTAGAAAAAAAAGTAAAGTCCTTTTCCGATGCATGTTGGCACCTCCAAACATCCTGGAGACCCGATGACAGGATAAATTGCGCTAGGGTAGGTCTGCGAGATTTTTGCTGGGATTTAAAGGATACGTCAAGATCCTTATTTGGGATTAAGTTGAAGTCCCCACATATGAGTAGATATCCTTGTTTGACAGCAGTGATCTTTTTCCATATCTTCCGTAGAAAGCGGTTCTGTTTGACATTTGGCAGGTATACATTAACTATTGTGTACTTGGTTTTTGCTATTTCACATACAAGTATAAGGAACCTTCCAGATGGGTCTGCATATGATTCTGTTAGTGAGAATTTCGCTGAGTCTTTAATCGCAATGGCTACTCCTGCCTTTTTCTTCGGACCGTTAGCAAAAAAGGTGTGGGGGTAATTGCGATTAGAGAATACGGGGTGGTTCCCCGTCATAAAGTGTGTCTCCTGGAAACAAATTATGTCACTCCGAAGCCGTCCGGCTTCTTTCCATGCCATTTGCCTTTTGTGAGGGCTGTTTAGGCCCTTGACGTTCAATGAGGCTATTTTAAAAGCCATGCTGTGTTGTGTTTTGCACGTACCTCAGGATGTGGTATAACAATGAGTATAGGGAGAGGAAGTCCAGAGTGGTGAGGATTCCTGTTCTTAGGTGAATCTGTACTTCTTTACGTTGCTGTAGGGATTTTCTTTCTCGACCTGGATGTAGCGCGGGTAGTTGTAGTGCTGATCCTGTAACAATAGAGGGTGAAAGGGACTGTGGGGGAGGAATGGGTATGAGGGAAAGAGAAGGGAAATAAAAAAAAACAACCGGGTAAACTGGAGTAAAAATAAATTGGCGATTCCAGTGGAATCCGTGCTGGTGAAACACCGCTTAATATTTGGGGGAAGAGCGGTCAGTCAGGTACCAAAACTGGTGTGGTTCAAGCAAGATTCGTCTTTCCGGACTTTCAGGCGGAAGAGTAGTGCTGCAGTTTCGTTATGTCAGCCTGTTTCATTTTCAGAGCTTGTGCGGGTGGAGGGCAGGGAGTGTGGTGGGTCTCTTTCGTCACCTTGGGGTTCCAGAATCTGCCATTCTTTCATGAGGCGGATACCTTCCTTTACGGTAGACACAATATGTGGCCTGTCCTCATATGTTATGAGTAATTTAGCCGGGTACAACCATTTGTATGGGATATGGTGGTTGTATAATGGTTTGGTAATCGTCGCAAGTTGTCTGCGCCTTTGCATAGTGTATGCAGATAAGTCTGCAAAGAATGAGAGGTCCACCAGTTCGTCCGGTAGGTCTTCCTTCTTCCTTGTTACCGCCATAAATCTGTCCTTTATGTGGTAGAAGTGTATTCTGACTATTGTGTCTCTTGGCAGGTGGGATGGGATGTTTTTTGGCCTTGGCAGTCTGTGAATGCGGTCAATTAACAATTCCTCTAGGGGAGCTTCTGTAAGCGCTAATTTCATGAGATTTGTGAAGTACCCCTTTAACTCTGGGGGTTTAACTGTTTCGGGTATTCCACGGATTTTGACGTTGTTATGTCTCGATCTGTCCTCTAAATCTGCTAATTTCTCTTTAATAGAGGTAATCTCGTCTTCTCTGTCGTTATGAGCGTCCACCAGGTCATTGAATGTGGCGGTAAAGTCCTCCATTTTTGTTTCAATGTGGGATACTCTGCTTGAGACCGCTGTGACCTCCTTTTTAAACTGCTGTGTTATAGCTAACATGTCAGCATGCAGGGTTGTGCGTAGGGACACTAACATGTCCTTGAGAGTGGTATCCATAACTGGTTGATTCAGTGTTGGGAACTCGGTTATGGAGTCTTGCAACTCCCTAGTGTCGTCTAGTGAGGAGTCAAGGGCGCTTACCTCCAGCTTCTCCGTGTCCTCCTGTTGTGTTCTTTGCCTGCTTTTCGCTGGACTGGATGAGGCCGACGGTGGAGGTGAGTATGGATGCCGCTGTCCCTCTGTATTTTTGTTGTTGTGGCGCGCTTGGTTCGCCGCGCGGTGAGTCTGATTGTGAGGGCCGCGTGTGGCGTCGCTCCGGTGGCCGGCGCCATCTTGGGCCTTCTGTCGGCTCGGCTGAGCAAAGAAGTCAGTCATCTTACCCGGCCGGGTAAGGTCTTTTCTCTTACGAGATGTCATCTAGGGATGTTCCCGCACCCTATGTGGGCAATTATAGCCTGAAACGAGGGCTGTAGTCGTTGCAATTCCGCCTTCTAAGTCCGGTGGTTGACGGAGCTGAGCTAGTATGCGACCATCCGCTCTGCTGGCTAGCCACGCCCCCCAGAATATTACACTTTTATTGTTTCAATTTAAGCATTATTAAAATCACTGCTCCTGAAAAAACGTCAGTTTTAAAAAAAATAAAAATTGCATTGATACATGTCCCCTGGGGCAGGACCCAGGTCCTCAAACACTTTTTATGACATTAACATGCATATTAGCCTTTAAAATTAGCACTTTTGACTTTGAACGTTCGCATCCATTATAACTAATAGGGTTCTAATGCTCGCACGGACTTTAGGTCCGTTCGCGGGTTCTGGTGCGAGCCGAACGGGGGGTTGTTCGGCTCATCCCTAATCATCAGTCTTCCTAACCCAATTACAGCCGGAACAGAGTGCACTAGGCCGCCGATGCGGCGTCCTTTTATAGAGTGGGGCGTCCTGCCTGTAGCCAATTATTGCTCTCCTCACTGCCGGGGCTGTGATTGGCCAAGCATGCAGGGTCACAGTGCATGCTTGGCCAATCATCAGCCAGCAATGCACTGCGACTGGCGCAATGCATTGCGGGCCGCTCGCATCACACAAATGTGATGCGAACGGCCCAAATAGTTCTGGGCTCGCCGAGCGGGCGAACGCCCGGTGCTCGATTCGAACGTGGGTTTGAATCGAACACCGGGCCCATCCCTATCTCTGACACGGTCTGTAAATTTGAATCCAACTGGGAACCCTGGGCCATTTACATTGGTGCTCCTTGGATCACTAACTCCATAATTTCCTAAACTAAGTCCTATAGTTGTTGCTCCGAATACCCTGCCTATTCTCCCCTCTCTCCCTCCAACTTTTCTTTACCCCCCTTCACCCCCCCCCCCCCCCTCTAGTTCTCACTTTTCCAACTTCTGCTCTATATTCACCTTACTTATTGGAGTTTGTCAATTAAATGACAGGTCGATACTTTTGGGAGCCTTCTCGACTACTATTAACCTTGCGGAGTAGGTCATGATTGTAGCCGGACAATCACATAGATGGATGGTTGGACGATGAGAATTTCCCCTATAGGGCACAGTCAGCTCCCGATCAGGGTGCCTGGTAGTGGGGAACCCTTGATCGTTACATCGCTGAATAGACCTTCTCCTCCCACACCTCCTAAGTTGCACCATTGGGTCCCATCTAGCCTTCCTGTAACCTATACCAGTTCACTTGCATGTCATACCTAATGGTCTTGTATTACCCGTTGTTGCAGATGCTTACGTTTACTATGTGTATGTACCTTGTCATTTACCGTTATATTATTTTGACAAATATAATAAAATACTTTGAAATAAAAAAAGAGGGCAAGCAGGCTCTGTGTCTAGAAGCAACAGTGCTGGTTGTGGACACAGGGCATCCTCATCAGCACGTGGCCATGGGACACACTCTTCCTTTTTTTCGGCAGCTGGCCATGTTGAGCCACAACATGCAGAAGACTTGGTAGAGTGGATGACCAAGGCGTCCTCATCCTCTCTCACCCAGGCTCAGGGTACTAGCAAAGCAGCTGCCAACGTGGCCTCTTCCCTAGGCTCAATGGCATCAGTCACTCCTTCCCTTACCCCTCCATGTTCTCCTGAGGAGTCCCCCGAACTGTTTGAGCACAATGTTGGGTACATGCTCCATGAGGATGCCCAGCGTTTTGAACGCTCTGATGATGATACCCAGCTAGAGAAAGGCAGTAACGTGAGCCCAGAGAGAGGGGATGCCCAAGAAGGACAGAAATCTGGCAGTCATGTTCCCCCAGCTGCAGCATACTGCCAGGTTTGCTCCAGTGATAAGGAGGGAGGGGATGATGAGGTCACTGACTCCACGTGGGTGCCTGATAGGAGAGAGGAGGAGGAGGAGGCACATCTCCAATGAGGCAGGATGCCCTCCAGGGGCCAGCTTAATGGCAGCACCACAACTGCATCACAAAGCACAGCTGCACATGTGCAGGGCGCTGCCTCTGCACGTTATTCCAAAAGTTCTTTGGTGTGGGCCTTTTTGAGACGAGTGCATCAGATTGCACCGCTGCTATTTGCAACATATGTGTCAAGCGTATCTCGCGTAGCCAAAACATCAGCCGCTTGGGCACCACATGCTTGACCAGACATATGTCGACCTGACATGCAGTTCGTTGGCAAGCGTACCTAAAAGACCCACACCAAAGAACAAAGCGGACCTCTCCTTGCTCCTCATCACCTGGGATCTCCAACCCCACTATACCTTCAGTCCTCTCTGAAACCTGCACTGAGAGGAATGAAGGTGTAGAATTAGGTGTATCACAGCCAAGTATTTGCAAGCAATCTGCTATTGGTACACCAACGTTATATTGTACCAGACACATTTTCCTGCCCCAGCTGCTGCACCGTCAAAAGAAGTTCACTCCCAGCCATCCACATGCCCAGCAGTTGAATGCTAGCTTGGCTAAATTGCTAGCACTTCAACTGCTGCCTTTTCAGTTGGTAGACTCTGCCCCCTTTCTGTGAGTTTGTGGAATGTGCGGTTCCTCAGTGGCAGGTTCCCAAACGCTACTTTTTCCCACGGAAGGTGATTCCGGCTCTCTACCGGCATGTGGAAGGCAATGTCCATGCCTCGCTGGACAGGGTGGTCAGCGGTAAGGTGCATATTACCGCTGACTCATGGTCCAGCATTCTTTTTTTTTTTTTCCAAAGATTTTTATTGAATTTTTTTCAAAAACAGAAAACGCAGAATGCAATTCCAATACATGTATCTGTATCACATAAGAACATCAGTAACATCAAAAACAAACAATAAGTAATGCGGTATATGGTTCAACAATGCAAACAGAAATACAAAGGATAATATAAAGAGACATATTAACTGTGTGAGTGCGGGTGCAGCCGCAACATAGGATATCAAAAGAATGTATACAGATAGGCTTTAGTTGCATGTTTAAACAGGGAGTTGTTTTGAGGTGTTAAAACAACGTAGGGAAACATAGTAAAGTTTAGCATCAAGTAAAGAGAACAATAAACTTTTGAGATAGTGTAGTTGAGAGCATGGATGTCAACTATTGAATGAAGTGACTCGTATTGATGGCAGGTGGAAGTATGTGGATAGGCATGAGTCAGTGTGGATCGCATGAGGAACTTCAATCGTCATGCTAGGGAACGTTCTTATTCGAGTGTAGGTTACGAGCCTAAAAGGATAAGGACTGATATGTCCAAGAAGAAACAACTAACTGTGAGGGAAAGTATCCTGTCGAAGGGACGGAGAGTGAGCGATAGGGAAGGGAAGGGGAATAAGAAGTAGAGAAATAGGCAGGGGGGGGAGGGGACGGGGGTATTGTCTGTCGACCAATACCGCTGCCAAGTATAATGCATTATGTGAGCCTTTGGTATTCGGTAGTCGTGAGAAAGTGGTGCCAGCAGGCCCAGGTGTTTGTGAATTTGGTCGGTGTATCTCGTGCTTGATGGATCAGATTTTCTAGTTCCGCTGTTTTGCCTATTCTGCGAAACCAGTCAGCAATTGTAGGGGGGTCTGTGGATCGCCATTTCGCTGGGATACACATTTTCGCTGCATTCACCATATGCATGGAGAGAGAACGAAAGTATGTCTTCCTAGGGATCGAAGGGAGGTTGAGCAGGAATTGAGTCGGAGTGAAAGCCAGCTCATAGGTGGTTATGTGTTTGATCAACCTGTGGACCTCCAGCCAAAACGGTTGTAGTTTGGGACAAGTCCACCAAATGTGTATGAATGTACCTAGGTCTGCGTTACATCTCCAACAGTGCGGGGGGGAATCAGGGAACATGCGATGTAGCTTCAGAGGGGTCCTATACCATCTGGTTGTTATTTTGTAGGCATTTTCCTGAGCAGTAGTGTTGATGGACCCTTTGTGTATGAGAGTATAAATTGATTCCCATTCAGAATGGGTGAGGGTTAATGAAGTATCCCTTTCCCATTCACGCTTGCTCCAATCCAGAGCGGAATCGGTCGTCGAGAATAAAAGAGTGTATGTGTATGAGATAAGGTGTCGTTGGGGTTCTGTCTGTAGGCATACTGTTTCGAAGGGGGTAGGGGGTCTAGGCCATTTTGTATCCAATGTTGCGGTGAGGAGGAAGTTCCGAATCTGTACGTATGTCCAGAATGGGAATCGGCCTGAGGGAGACTTAGCCGAAACCTCATCATTAGAGAGGAGTCGGTCACCGTCGAAGAATTGTCCTGTTCTCATATGTGGGTGTGGCCAGATATTGGCTGAGAATGACCCGTGGGTTCCTGGAGTAAAGGCTGGGTTGCCTTCGAGTGGGGTCATCGGGCCGAGCTGAGAGGAGATTTTGTGTTTGTGACAGGATGCATGAAAAGCGTCTAACGTTTGAGATATCAAGGGGTGGGTGCGTAGATCAGTAGGGACGTGTTTTCGGGATATCCAGGGGGATACAGCTAACGAAGTGGGATTGAAAGAGTCTTCCAGTAGGACCCAGTCTTTAGTTCTGGCATGGACGTTCCAATCAACGATCCTCGCTAAATGGCTAGCACGTTGGTATTTTTGTAGATCAGGCAGACCTAGGCCCCCTATAAGTTTGGGATTGGTAAGTTTTGAGTAGCTCAAGCTGGGTCTGGAGTTGTTCCAGATAAACTTTGTGCAAGCCTTACGGTAAGAGGAGAAGAATGCAGGTGGTATTTTGATGGGGAGGGTTTGCAGTGTATATAAAATTCGGGGGAGGATGTTCATTTTAATAATAGCCGCCCTCCCAAACCATGAGAAGTGTCCTGAAGACCATCTCTTTAAGTCTTGTTGTATGGTATGTAAAAGTGGTACATAATTTGTAGAATAAAGATCTGAAAGGGTGGTAGGGAGTTGTATACCCAGATAGGTAATTTTGTGAGCATCCCACGTAAAGGGGAAGTTCTGTTTGCACTGGGTGTGTAATTTATGTGATAGAGTAATGTTTAAGGCGTTGGATTTTGAGTAATTAATTTGGAGGTTGGAGATTGTTCTAAACTGGGCCAGGGTTTGTAGTAAGGTAGGGAGAGTCGTCAGGGGTTCTGTCAGAAAGAGAAGCAGGTCATCAGCAAAAGCGGCTATTTTGTATTGACGGTCACCTATATGTACTCCTTTAATATTCGGGTTTGCTCTAATACAATTCAGCAAAGGTTCTAATGTAAGAATAAAAATCAAAGGGGATAGGGGGCATCCCTGGCGGGTACCGTTCGAGATGGAGAAGGCGTTCAATAAATGTCCATTGACCTTCACTCTCGCCGTGGGTGAGGAGTAAAGTGTGAGTATGAGATTCAACATGCGAGGAGGAAGACCTAAAAATTGAAGAGTATCAGACATGTGTTCCCAGGCCACTCTATCGAACGCCTTCTCCGCGTCGAGGGATAGAAAAAATCCTTGCTTATTGTTGGTTGTCAGCCAATGGTGAATGTTGAGGGCTTTAAGGGTGTTGTCCCTTGCTTCTCTGCCAGGGATGAACCCCACCTGGTCTAAGTTAATCCTATCTGGTAGTATGGGGAGAAGTCTGTTAGCTAGTATTTTTGCGAACCACTTGAGATCAACATTCAGCAGGGAGATCGGCCTATAGTTCGTCACTAGGGTGCGGTCCTTACCGGGTTTAGGTATGACGGAAATATGAGCTGATAGCAAGTCACGCGGGGGAGAAGTCTGTAAGGAGCATGCCTCAAAAGTTGAGATGAAGTTGGGAAGTAAGATATCTGTAAATGTCTTGTAGTAGCTAGTTGTCAGTCCGTCCGGACCTGGGCTTTTGCCTGGTTTCATTTGCTTCAAGGCTAGACTTGCTTCTTCCGTAGTCAGCGGTCTGTCCAGGTCGAGGTAGTCTGATTCCGATATGGGAGTGGGGCTATGTTGTGATAGAAAGTCCGTGATCAGTTTTTTCCTATTTGTGTCGGAGAGGCTTAAGTCTGATGGGGGTAGATTATATAAACGGGAATAGTATTGGACAAATTGGGAGGCAATGTCAGGGGTCGAGTTAAGCTTTTGGCCTGATGTGTCGGAGATGGAGTGGATTGTCATGTCAGCTTTTTTTTGTTGTAATGCTCTCGCAAGTCCTTTACTAGCCTTGTTACCATATTCATAGAAGAACTTTTGAGAGAGGATATATTTGCGGCGAATTTGTTTACCCAGCAGCTCAAGCATTTCGTTTCTGGCTTGAGTTAATTCGTTTAGGGTAGATAAAGCTTGTGTACGTTTATGGGCTTTTTCCAACGAGTGGATGCGATTAGTGAGGTCATTACACGTTCTCTGATTCTCTTTTTTACGAGCAACCATAGCAGCTATAAATGTACCCCTTATTACACATTTGTGTGCTTCCCAATTAAGTAAAGGGGAGGTGTCAGCTGAATTGTTGTCTTCAAAATATTGTGTCAGACGCAGTCTGACCTTCTCGGTAACGGACGGGTCTGTGAGTAGGGACGGGTCCAATCTCCATATTCGCGTGCGTTTAGTTGTGTCAGGAAGTGAGATACTGAGTGAGATGGGATGGTGGTCTGATAGAAACATAGGGTCAATAGAAGTGTGTAGAAGGAAAGGAAGGTCAGGTTGGGTGATAAAGAAGTAGTCTATTCTTGAATACTTATTGTGTGGGTGGGAGAAAAACGTGAAGTCCTTGCCAGTGGGGTTCAAGGTTCGCCACGTGTCATGGAGAAGAAGAGTGTGGAGTTGAGTTTTTATGGATCGGAGTGCTGCATAAGGAAGGGATGAGTTGCCATTGGATGTATCTAGAAGAGGATTGAGGGGCACATTAAAATCCCCCCCTAGAATCAATGTGCCTTCGGAAAAATTGGTTAATGCGTTAATAATTGTACGGAAGAAGGTGACCTGGCCAGAGTTCGGGGCATATATGTTCGCTAGCGTGAAATTCTTTCCCATTAGAGAACATTTAATGAAGAGGAACCGACCTAGTTCATCAGATAATGTATCAAGCAACTGAAACGAGCATTTTTTAGCAAAGATAATAGAGACGCCTTTGGATTTAGCAAGTTTGTTTGTTGAATGGAACGCGGTGGGAAAGTAGAGATTATGCAGTTTCGGAATTGCGTTAGAGCGAAAGTGCGTTTCTTGTATGAATAGTACATCAGCTTTCTGTTTTTGCATATGTAGGAGTAGTTGAGAATGCTTTTCCGGTATGTTGAGCCCTTTGACGTTTAATGAGACTAGTTTCAGCTGAAGCGGAGTACTACAAGATGATGGGGTAGCCATTGGTAGTCTTATATATATAACAAAACATGGTCCAGCATTCATGGACGGGGACGTTACCTATCTTTCACGGCGCATTGGGTGACTCTTCTGGCAGCTGGGAAGGATGCAGGACAAGGTGCAGTAGAGTTGGAGGTTGTTACACCACCACGCCTCCAAAATGCTACTACTGGTGATTCTGACACACCTCTCTCCTCCACCCCTCCTCTTCTTCTTCCTCCATGGCCTATTCCTGTGCTTTGTCCTCTAAACCAACAGTGCTCTGTAGGCGTTCAAGGGACTACGCAAGTATGCATGCAAAAAGATGCCATGCGGTGCTTGCGCTGTAGGGATGGGCCCGGTGTTTGATTCAAACGCATGTTCGAATCGGACATCGGCTGTTTGTCCACTCATCGAGTCCAGAACTCTGCGGGCCGTTCACATCAAATTTGTGTGATGTGAACGGCCCACAATGCACTGCGCCAGTCGCAGTGCATTGCTGGCTGATGATTGGCCAAGCATGCACTGTGACACTACATGCTTGGCCAATCATAGCGCCAGCAGCGAGGAGAGCAATAATTGGCCACAGGCAGGATGCCTGTGGCCAATTATAGCTCAGGGGGTTTAGTACACGCCCCACACTATATAAGGATGCCGCGCCGGCGGCCTTGTATAGTGTGTTCCGGCGTTCAGGGAAAGAGGATTGATAGGCAGGGACAGTATAAACCTGCACCTGTCTCTACCATTTTGTGCAGTTCTCCATTAATCCAGCCATCTGCAGGAGTTAAGCCCCATACACACGGTCGGACTTTTTCATGGATTCTGTCCGATCGGACAAGGTTGTTGAAAAATCAGACCGTGTGTATGCACCATCGGACAGTGTTCGTCGGTTTGTCCGACGGACAAAGTCTTATCTCCTGCTGGAAATCTTTGCCGTCAACACGGTCCGATCACACCAAATCCGAGCGTGTGTACGCTTGTCCGACGGACAAAGTGCTACGCATGCTCAGAAGAAATTCTGTGACGGAAGCGCTCGGTCAGGTAAAACTACCTTTCCTAATCGACACAGCACATTTGTCACGCTGCAATGTTAAAATGTCTTTAATGCAGCGCATTCTCTTTTTCTTTACAATGCAACAAGAATGACATCTTTTAGCTGCTCCTATTCACCCGCACTTCTCACAAACTTACTTCTTTATTACTTTGCAGCATTTATACACTACATGTTTATTTTGACTCTGAACGGAAAAGAATCTTTGTTATTTTTTTACCATGATTTGTCTTTTTTTTTTTTTTTTTTTTGGGGAATACATATTTGAATGTTTTTTTTTGTTTTTTTTGGAGGGGGGTTGTGTGTCTCAAATTACCAAAAACACATTATTAACATTTGTATTTCTTGCTTAAATTTACTAGGAGGTTGTTTGTTGTTGGTGCCCCTTGTTAATTCTACTTTAGGATTAGTGAAATGTACCTGCTTACTCAAAGAAAAACTGTCATTGTAGCAAAGTAAAACACAATAGTCAATGATTATTTCAAATCAAAAAAACCTTTATTTAGGTCACACCAACAAACCAAAGAGGAACGCAGCCATGGTGAAACTTGGGGAATTTGCAAAGTCTTGGCCCCCCACGGCAACCATCATTGTTCAAGCGTAGAAAATTGGGGGCCTGAGGAGTACGTATATTAAGGGGAGTGCAATCTGGTCGTGAAGTCCAAAGTATCCGGAACTGCAGCAGATGCCATCTAGGTCCCCAGGCTCTGGTACTACAAGAGGCTCCATCTTCTCTCAGACCAGACTGATTCCAGGTCGTCACTCTCAGGTCTTCCTTCCACGCTTCCTTGCACGCTGTGGCTGTCGTGCTGGTGGGGTGGCAGAAGGAGAAGGAGGAGGAGGAGGCGGAGCATGGTAGCTATGGCAAACATGTGTGACTGGGGTCATCTCCCCAGCCCTACCCTTATTTAGGACATGGAGGATGAGCCTCTCACACATGTTGCGTTGCCTCACCTCCATACCCATCATTTTTGTGACAACCACCGAGCCAAAGGTCTCCTCGTCGGCGGGTGTGGCATGTAGGGAGTCTGAAGCCTCTCTGATCATGCGGAGCGCTGACTGTGCCGCATAACCCCCCCTTCTCGCCCTTTTGTACGGAAGGCGGAGGGGAGGGGTTTGGGTGTCAGTCAGGCTCCGCGGCCTAGCCCCCTCTTGGCTGCCACTACCCAGCTGGTGGCTGCCACTAACCCCTGCCTCCTCCTGACTGCCACCTTCCACAGCCACCTCCTGGCTGAGGTCTTCCTGTGTATGAAAAAGGGACATAGTTTCAGTTATTTGTTCATCAAACACACACAATTCTCATCTAGTGACTGTTGCAAAATGTTTACAAATAGAAAACCATACAATTCTCAGCCCAGCAGTTTAGATTCTGGCCCCAAATGTCTCCAACACTACTGTCAGTTGATATGTCAAACACGTTAGGAACTAAGCAATTGGGGATCCTGAATTAAGTGAACATCATTCATTCTTCCCATAAATGGTAACAAAACTACTATACCTGGAACAAGCTGGGCTCCTCCACCCCTTCCATACTGGAAGGCCCAGGTTGCTCCTCGGAAGCCTCATCAGGGGTGGCCTGCGCGCAAGGAAGCGTGGAAGGAGGAGTCGAGGTTGGCTCCGTGACATCAGTCTGGTCTTTCAGAAAATGGAGACTCTGATAGTACCAGAGCTTGGGCACATAGACCTCATCTGCTGAAGTTGCAGTTTCCTCAGACTTCACGACCTTCTTGCGCTCCCTGATATACGCACTCCTCAGGCTGCCAATTTTCTTTCTTATATCATCAACAGTTGCCGTGGGGAACCTTGGCTTGACAAATTCCACAAGTTCCTCCAGGGCTGCGTGCCTCTTTGGTTTGTTGGTGTAATGTGGGTGTTTACCCTGCCATAAAATGGGAAATTCCCTGTATTTGGCAATGAAGAGGGGGAGAAAACTCATGTCGTTGAATCCCTGCATAATCTCTGCAAGACACAACACCACACAAAACCCTCTCAATTATGTCAGTCTAAACTCTCCTAATCTTCTCCATAAAGAAGCCTCAAGTTCAAATCAGTCTAGGCTAGTTATGTACCAACGTCAAATTGTACCTTCGTTTGTAGCGATCGTCTCGTGTGAGTTTTCTCTCCCCTCGTCTCCCAGATCGTGGCTACGACACAGGCGTGTGACGTTTTATATACAGTGCGCATGCGTCAAACTCCGCCCGCCCCTGACGATCTTTCTCGTCTATTCCCCACCCCTTCTCTTTACGGCGCAGTGGGGAGAGCACATGGCGGGGACACAGCAGGTGCGCCACAAATATCCCACCAACGAGGAGGAGGACGAGGAAAGTCCGGAGGCAGAAACGTCCCGATCCCGGAGCCTGAAATTCAAGGCCTCCAATATGTCATTTGGAGAAATGTTGGAGATGGTGGACATATTAAAGAGGAGCGACTATGATGGGAAGTATGGGCCTTACCTCAACCCCAATGTCCGCAAGGCCAAGATCATGTCTAAAGTTGTGAGAAGGCTGTACAATCAGTTTGGGGTACAACGATCCAAGGAGCAACTGAGGAAACGCTGGTCAGACCTGAAACTGAGGGAGGCCGATCAGTACAGAAAGATCAAGCGAATTCTTCTAAAAAGTAAGTAGTTGTGTTTTGTGTTTGATTTCTTGCTTGCATACTGCTCCATTGTGGTTTGATTTTTACAAAGTTGTACATTCCAAAATGGCCACTTTCAGGTTTGTCTGTGCATTCGATCGTACTCAGCCTCGATCTTTCTGCCACTGTCATGGTCGTGTGTGTGTCCATTCGATCGTACGCAACCTCGATCGTTCGGCCACTTATAATACGATGTTTGGTGTTTTTTTGGGGGAAAGGAAGTTTGTTCTCACTAGAAATGTCATCAAGAATGTAAAGCCAATTTATTCAATGTAAAGGAGAGGTCACCCAGTAGCTGTTTACCCATCTGGACTCTAGAGCACTAGTGCTGGGACACCCAAACCCCCTTTTTATTAGGCTTTTCCACACATGTGCTCCAGTGGATACTAGAGGGGGGTCTCCATCACACAAACTTCTACCAAAAAGCTAGTCAGTTTAGCACCTTTACAAAGTGACTACATTCATGTAGTTGACATTTTTAACTGGCCAAACTAAAATAGTGTCCGTCACTTTCAAGCAATGTTTGTCATTTCCTATTTCTGCCCTCAATAGATTGTGTTGCTAAATCTTCCTTTTGTACATTCTCATAGGGGAGCGAAAACTTGGGCCGTCTGAGGAAACCCCCAAACCAACACCTCCCAAAAAAGGGGAAAGAGCAGAAGCAGAGGAGGAGGAGGAGGAAGGAGAGATCATCGAACTTGGAGAAATTGTCACCACAACAGGTGAGTGTTGGAGAACACAGCTACTGGTAAGCTAATCCATGTATGGCTGCCTCATTTCCAACACCCCATTTTTGTTTGTTTGTGGTTTTTAGGTGACGTGGATGTTGTGGAAGAAAAATCGCACTTTACCACAGAGAGTGCCCACGTACTCATCGGAGAGATAATGGTCTGCAATAGAGATCTAGATTACATAAAGCAAAACATCAATGATGTTCAACAAAAATTGAAGAACATCATTGATGTTTTAGGAAAAATATGAAAACGCACCAAGTAATTAACACACATTTGTGCCAGCTTCTGAACACATTTGCAACTTAAAAACTGTGTGAAATTTGGAACATGCACACATTGTGTCCACATGTGCTAGCTCCCATCATGGTGGCTGAATGCCAACGTTTTTTTGGGGGTGCAAACACTTTACGAACTACGAAAGTGGTTGTGGTGAAGGGGTTGCACCCCCAAAAAACGTCCATTCATCCCCATGATGGAAAATGGCACTTTTGAAGCTTCTAGGCATGTGTTTTACCATCTAATGACCATTTTCAGACCCAAATTGTGTGCATGTTCTAAATTTCCACTTTCCGGGGGTGACCCCCCCCATGTGATGAAGGCAAGATCAAACACACTTTGAACATATAGTCATGTCTGATCTTGTCTTCACTTTACAAAGTTGAACTTTCCTAGTTCATAGGTTCTGTTTTGCTCCATGCCTGGTTTTACCAATTGCGTAATGTTTGTAAACAATGTTGTAAATAACCAAGATGTTGTCAGTTTTGGCGTGAAGATTGTAAACGCACTTGTGAAGGTTTTCCTAGTAAACTTTTTTATTTTTCAAAATGTGTGGCTTCCTTATTTAAAAAACACAATGCATTATGTATGTAAAATGTAAAGGATATGGGGGGCAATGGGTGTTATTTACTAAAGGCAAATCCACTTTGCACTGCAATTGTCTTTCCCAGGGAACTTTTTCAATGCACTTGTAGAGCATAGCGGATTTGACTTATGTAAATGACACCCACAGTGCTTTTTACGAAAACACGCAGCACAGCATTTTTCAGAATACACACATGTCAGACCTGGTGCTGAAAAGGAGTATTTTGGGTGTCAGTTATGCAGGACAAACCTTCTCTAGACCAAAGATTAGGTAGCAAACACACAACATGAGAAGAATCTTTTTGTGAAGAAGAGACTGTTACCTCCTTTTCCCAGAAAGTGCATTCCCACTGTCGAAGGCAAAGGGAAAAAATGTCAAGGTAAAATAAGCTAAAAACAAGACTGAAATGACAAGAAATCATAGGTTGGTTCAAATATCAGATTTATTAAAAAATGCCTCTCACACATCGTCAGGCAGAGCAATGGCCCCCCTACCCACAAAGTACTCCATATATTGGTCGCGGACCACGCGGGCATTTAGAGGGGGCAAGCCTGGACGTGCCACTCGAAGGGCTGTGAGGTCCGCATTTGGAGGGCCCTCCACATCTGGGCCAACGGGCACCACATAGTTCCTGTTATGTCTTTTGAGGAAGTTTTGCAATATGCAACAGGCAAGAACTATGTGGTTCAGTTTGTATTCCGCCAAGTTAAATGCCGTCAGGAACAGGCGGAAGCGGCTGGCCAGGATGCCAAAAGTGTTCTCCACCACTCTTCTGGCTCTGGACAGCCTGTAGTTGAAGACCCTCTGGTCCGGGGTGAGGGTCCTCAACGGGAACGGCCTCATCACATGGGGAGTCAACGCAAACGCTTCATCTGCGACAAAGACGAAGGGGAGTCCTTCGGCATTCTCCTCTGGAGGTGGCAAGCACAGACTGCCACTTTGGAGACGCCAGTAGAACTCCGTGTGCGTAATGGCACCACCATCCGATATCCGGCCGTTCATCCCCACGTCCACATACATAAACTCGTATGTTGCCGACACCACCGCCAACATCACTACACTATTAAACCCTTTATAATTATAATAGTAGGACCCCGAGTTGGGCGGTGGGACGATGCGGACGTGTTTCCCATCAATTGCCCCTCCGCAGTTAGGAAAGTCCCAACGGCTGGCAAAGTGGGAGGCCACAGTCTGCCATTCCTGTGGCGTGGAAGGGAACTGTGGAGTGAAACAAGAAAAAATAATTAGTCACTTTGCACCTAAACATTGCAAGCAGATTAGACAATCAACATCTTGGAACAAGAGCATTGTATAAAATTGGAGGCTGGAAAGTATTTGCACAGAAAAGTAGAGGCTCCCCTTCACAGATGACTCACCCCCCATCAATCCCCACACTTCTGATGGGCCATTGTCAATAACTAGGGTTTTTGGGGGGGGGGGGGGGACAGGTAACCCTCTGCACTTCATTGATTGGCAAATGGCTCAATAATGTGTGCTAGTTTGGCCAGACCCTCTGTACTTAACACTATTGGCAGCCCCCAGGAAAGATAAAATAACATTTCAACCCCCCCCCCCCCCCCCCCACCCCCCAAAAAAAGGCAGGCACATTGTGACATTCTGAAATTACCAAGAAACCTAATAGGAGGGAAAGAAGACAAAAAATTAGGAAATGGAATGTATGGAGGCAGCCCCTTGCACTACATGCTTTGCTGAATTCATCCCTAAAGATGCCCACTATAAAGAGGTAGGTATATAGTGTGTATGGACCTTGGGAAAGCCAGCAGATAAAGGATTGGTACCATCTGACAGAGCAGTTGGGGGAGGGGGTTCCTAATGAGTTTGCCACCCCCCCCCCCCCACAAAAAAAAAAAAAATCTAAAGGGGCTCTACATGAAGTAAACCACACAGCAAACATTTGTGCATATTTTAGGGGGTGTTTGGGGGCAAACAATACTATGCAGCAGACAAAAGACATTGATTAAGTGACTAGGCCATAGGTGTCTATTGGGGCAGAAGAGCATGCTGGGGAGGTAAGTGAAGGGAAAAATGCATGAAGGAGAAAAGGGGCACAGCATATTAGAACATATTGCAATCATGGTAATTAGGGAAGGAGGTCAAAAATACAAGACATTAGCAAACAGAGCATACATAGAAGGGAATAGTCAAGTAGAAATGTTACCTTAATATAGTCCTCCTGCAGGACCTGAATGATGGCAGAACAGGTCTCTGGAATAATGAGTCCCAGGGCCTGGGGAGAGATACCTGAAGAGAACTTCAAATCCTGAAGACTTCTCCCTGTCGCCAAGTACCTCAACGTGGCAACAAGCCTCTGCTCCGGAGTAATGGCTTGTCTCATGCAGGTATCCTGCCGGCTGATAAAGGGGGTCAGCAAAGCCAAAAGACGGTGAAAATCGGGGTCCGTCATCCTGAGAAAGTTCCTGAAATCATCAGGATTATTCTCCCGGATCTCACGAAGCAAAGGCATGTGCGAGAACTGGTCACGCTGAAGCAACCAATTCTTGGTCCACATACTCCTCGTCACTCTGTTCATGGACGGGTCTTGGGTCAAAGCTAAAAGCCCAACACCAATTCCGCGTACAGCACGAACTCGGCGACGAGTACGCACGGGAAACATCGCTCAGAAGGTCACAAAAGGTCGGCTGGTCAGAACGGACAAACAGAAAGCACCGATAAACAGCAAGGCCTGAAAGAACGAACTGAATACCAGCAACGAGCAGACAATAAGCAGTGCAAATCAAAGCGTCCTATATCAAGATATAGGCCGCAATGACCAACAAATGCGAACTGACTACACACACTAATAAACAGATACGCACGACAAGCACAAACTGAAGAGCAGTAACGATCTGAGTCAGAAAACTGAGAAGCGCGGATCTTAAATCACCAAACTTCCACTAACTCTCGATAAACACGGGATCAGCAGAAGGAGCCCAACGGGTGCCTGACGTGGTGCTGAACTTCCCTTTTGTAATCTCGTGGACGACGACTTACGTCACGACGTTCTTCCGGACCGGATATTCCGACAACGTAGTCCGACCGTGTGTACGCAACACCAACATCGGACAAAGTACGTCGGACAGAATCCGACCGACCTGGTCCGCGGATTGTCCGACCGTGTGTATGGGGCTTTAGTGTGTGTGTGTGTGTATGGGGCTTTACCCTTCTGCCCTGGTGTCATCTAATCCAGCCATCTGCAGGAGTTAGTGTGTGTGTGTTGCTGTGTGAGTCTAGCACAGCACAGTATACAACCTGTATCTTCCCTTCTGCCCTGGTGTCATCTAATCCAGCCATCTGCAGGAGTTAGTGTGTCTGTTGTGTGAGTCTAGCACAGCACAGTATACAACCTGCACCTATATCTGCCCTTGTGTAATCTAATCCAGCCATCTGCAAGAGTTAGTGTGTGTGTTGTGTGAGTCTAGCACAGCACAGTATAGAACCTGCACCTGTATCTGCCCTTCTGCCCTGGTGTCATCTAATCCAGCCATCTGCAGGAGCTATTGTGTGTGTTGTGTGAGTCTAGCACAGTATACAACCTGCACCTGTATCTGCCCTGGTGTCATCTAGCCCAGCCATCTGCAGGAGTTAGTGTGTGTGTTGTGTGAGTCTAGCACAGTGCAGTATACAACCTGCACCTATATCTGCCCTTCTGCCCTGGTGTCATCTAATCCAGCCATCTGCAGGA
>CM053028.1:628363063-628367448 GCA_028564925.1 Lithobates sylvaticus | reverse complement strand
TCACTCACAGCAGCACACAATACGTTAGTCGCATTCAGTAAAATTGCGTATTACAAAGTGAACGAAAACAAATCTAATATTTTAGGCATAGCGATAGACAAAAAGTTAAAGTTTAGCATACAAAAAGCCCTCCCATACCCGTGGGCCTCTAGCTCCATTCCTTACCTAGGGATACAACTAACCCCAGCTATCTCCAACCTATTCAAAGCCAACTATTCCCCATTAGAACAGAAACTACAGAAAGATATAACTAGGATTCAAAATCACTTCATGTCATGGCATGGTCGTTTAGCGGCCTACAAAATGTTACTACTGCCAAAAATAATGTACCTATTTAGAACCCTGCCAATATCCATCCCTGACTCCTTTCTCAAAACACTACAAAGACAGATGATAAAATTCATCTGGGCAGGTAAAAGATCTAGGTTCCCACTCCAAATGATGCATAAACATAAGAAAGCAGGGGGATTGGGAGTCCCCTCCCTGAAAGACTACTATGTAGCGGCAATAGTAGATCAACTCAAAGACTGGAGTACCCAATCTGCATCCAAACCCTGGCATCAACTAGAACACGCATGGATCTTCCCTAGAACCTTACAGTCCCTACTTATAGCAAGTAACCATTGTAACACTGGATTACATACACACCATCCCACTATCCAGGCCGCTTTAGAAGCCTGGAAATACCTTAAGTCAGCTCACAAGTCAGAATCAGCCAATGTAGAGATCCCTATACTAATGGAATCCCTAGGCTGGCTAATCCCAAACCTAAACACTGCAACATGGGTAAAAGGGGGGGCGAAAGTAGTGCAGGATATCACACAGAAGGGCAATCTACTAGCTTTCGCAGATATCCAGGCAAGATTTAATATCCCTTCCTCGGAATTCCTAACTTATCTCCAGATATCCTCTTGGTTCCGACAAACTAGTAGTACGCACACCTCAGTCCCGAAACAGATTTGGAGCTACCTTACTTCAGTAGACACCAGAGCCAAGGGCATATCCCTTATTTATAACTTCTTATATAACAAATCCTCCTTTCACAAGTACACCCACTATAGCAAGTGGGAAACCGATTTGGGGAAAACCTTCACAGAGCAACAATGGCTAGCAGCCGCTCGTAACAACATTAAATTCTCGAGATGCTCAAACTATGAGGAACTAGCGGCAAAATTTACAGCAAGATGGTACCTAACACCCTACATAATGGCTAAATTTCCAGGAAACAACACCAATCTCTGTTGGAGGGGATGCGGCCAGGTGGGTACACTGATCCACACGTTGTGGTCATGTCCCCACCTCTGTAGCTTCTGGAATGAAATCTTTAAACTCATTGCACAAATTACGGGGATCATTAGTCACCCCACTCCCGAGAAAGCCATACTAAGCATAGATATTACAGATTATCCAATCTCTGAAAGAGCAATAGCAATGCAAATCATATTTGCCGCTAGGTCCTTGATAGTCACCAACTGGAAATCAAATGAAATTCTGTCGAAATTTGAAGTAATAACCAAAGTAAACATCATTTCAGAATACGAAAAGATTCTAGCCTATAGAGACGGCTTAGGTCCCAGATACGTATCTAACTGGTCATCATGGAACTCACTGTACAAAGTGAATAAATGAAGTTTGTACAATTAACATAGGATTATACTTCATTAGGAATATTGGAGCACTGTATTTCCTGTAACCCCCCCCCCCCCCCCCCCCCCCCTCCCTCTTCTTCCCTTCCCTCTCCTTCCCATCTCTTCCCCCCCCCCCCCCCCCCCGTTATTATTTGAATGTTGGAAAGTATATAGCTACCTGTAGTTACAAGGCAGTTTAACAATACTTCGTATCTATATACTGATGTTATCTAGTTCAAAATGCTTCTAAGGTATAAAAGGTAAGAGCAAAGTAACCAAACTATTAAAAGATAAAGAAATACCCAGACTACATGTTACAGATACCAAGTACTAGCAGTCTAACAATATATTTTTTTTTTTTTTTTACTTTATATCTTTATTGAATTATTTTGTTATATACTTACAAAACATACATTTCTCTCATCCATTCATTCTTTGGAAAGCAATATGTCTAAGATAAACGGGATAAGAAAAAAAGAGACCAAAAAAGAAAAGGAGAGAAAAAAAGAAAAAAGGGAAATAACCGGGTGGTCCCTTATTTCTAGAGGATCTCCTCCTTCTATCTTGCAGTATTAGTCTCAATTTTTCATTTTATTTATTTTTTCCTCAAAAATTTTTTTATTGAGAATATAGAATAACAAAATCAAAATGTCCTCATACAAACATTAAGGAATCGTGGAACACTCTTATTTGCAATAAGTGAGTACAAGTGTGTCATAAAATTGTGTGAATCAAAACATTGTATATACATAAACCGTTTTCATATACAGATAGTGTACCAAAGATGTATTTGTTGGAAGGAGGAGTAACACATTGGCTTGGCATATTTAGAGTTGAGTTGTTAGGTGTCAGCCTGTGTTTTCCTCATTCCGACTTGCGCTTTGACACCTAAGGGGAAGGGGTTCCGAGTTGTAAAGCAAGATTGTAGGGGTTTGTATGGTATTTTTGCACTTCTGATGTGCAAGGTTGTTGACTGGGAGCTCTGTTATGAGGACCCCGACAACAACCAGTATTGTGGCAGGGTCATATTGGTTGGGTGGGGAGAGCAACAGGAATGAGGGTTAGGGCGGGGATAATGGAGGGGGTGTGAAAAGGGGGGGAAGAGGGGGGCTGTAGGGAGCGTGGTCAGAGTGACCTGGGGGTGAAAGCTTCCTCCTCAGTCTCCGCCACATGTCAACTGAATGTAGTGTGGTATCTATTTAAGGTGAGCAAGAGTGTGAGGGAGAGGCAATGATATTCACGAAGTTTGGCTGGGGGTATGCAGACATGCGGTCTCCCAACTTCATCCCTTGTTTAGGGTTGGGAGATCCATGTCAGTTGAGATAAGGGTGAGAATAGAAGGGGGAGGGACGTCTGTGAGGAGTAAGTTGTGCGTTCCGTATGTGCTTGTAATGTATGTGTAAGTCACGGTCTAACTATCAGTCATCAGGGTTCGGTATCTGTCGGTTGTACGGAAGTGGATCCAACATGCCCATGTTTTTGAAAATTTGTCTGGGGAGTCTCGGGAGATGGAGATAAGTTCCTCCATTTCGGCTATTTTGTTAATTTGTTTGAACCATTCTGGGATTGATGGTATTTGAGGGGAGCCCCAGTGTCTTGGGATGCACATTTTTGCTGCATTGATTAGGGGTAAAATCAATGTCTTTCTGTAATATTGGGCTGATAGGTCTGAATGGTGGAAGAGACATTGAGCTGGGGAGTGTTCCAGTGTATATGTGGAGATTGTTTCTGTGAGTTCTCGGACTTGCGTCCAAAATGGTTGGATTTTCGGGCATGACCACAAAATGTGGAGCAGTGAACCTGGCTCTCCGTTGCATCTCCAGCACTTGATGGGGTATGAGGGGTTGAGCTTATTTAAAATAGCTGGGGTTCTGTACCAGCGGACTAGTGCTTTGTAGTTGTTTTCCTGAATGGATACATTCAGAGAACCTTTGTGGGCGATCGTGAATATGCGTTCCCATTGTTCCTCGGAGAGTTCTAATTCTATTTCCCTTTCCCAAGTCTTGAATGCTTTCCCTTCTTTGGGGGAGATATCTGAAAATAGTATGGAGTATATACCAGAGATTAAATGTTGTTGGGGATTGGGTTGGGAGCATAATTGTTCGAATGCGGTAAGAGGACGCGTAATGGAAGAGTGTTGGTTGATCTCTTTTAAGAAGTGGCGGATTTGGAAGTATGTCCAGAATGGGAGAGGGACGTTAGTGAGAGTGGGGGTTAGCGCTGTGCAGTCTAGAAGAGAGCCGTTACGGAAGAATTGGTGAGCTAGAATCTCCGGGTGTAGCCACTGACGGGCTAAGAATTGTGCGGACATGCCCGGGGGAAATGCGGGGTTGAGTCTAACCGGAGTTAAGGGTCCTGGAGTGGACGAGATATGCGTCTTACGACAAGTTTCTGTAAGGCATTGGAGCGTCGGGGCAATCAGAGGGTGTTTTTTGAGGGTGGAGGGAATATGTTTCGGTAACAGCCAGGGGGTTGATCGTAATGGAGAGGGGGACAGTGAGTTTTCTAGCTTTACCCAATCTTTGCATTGACTGTGTAGAGTCCAGTCTACAATTCTGGTGAGATGGCAAGCCCAGTAATATTTTTTAAGGTCTGGAAAGCCAATGCCCCCCTTCGTCTTTGGTCGTGTTAAGAGGTCATATGCAATTCTTGGACGTTTTTGCTTCCATAGGAATTCTGAGCATATCCTCCTATAGGTCAGGAAGAAGGATGTGGGCAATTTAATGGGGACAGTTTGAAGAATGTATAAAATACGGG
>CM053028.1:628275563-628358063 GCA_028564925.1 Lithobates sylvaticus | reverse complement strand
AGACGCGGTACAGGTGAGTGTAGGGCTCGGTCTCACACCCCAGAGGTCCAGTGAGGCTTTTCTGCTGTAACTGCATACGTAGATTTTGTAAACCTGGTAAAGAAATGTGAGAGGTAGTAATACCAAAAAAAAAAAAAAAAAAAACCCAAGCAAGGAAAACACAACTTTATAAGGAGCCTTCATTTATAGCAAAGAATACCTGTAACTATGACTGACTATTTGAGACTTCACCCATGTCAAACAAGAGGAGGTGATAAGGTGGTCCCTGTCTATCAACAAAAACAGATAACAATTTGTAACAGCGCTTCCATATATGCATTTCAGGTTACCTGGGTGGTTTGTCTTCAAACAAGAATCCCTACTCACATTACAAAGCCTCAGGATCAGAGAATAGGCAATTTCACACAGAATGCCAGATATTAACGCGGGCATCTCGTATTGGGGTGTTGGCCAAAAATGTATAGGTCCAGCGTTCGTTATGGTCTTGCAGCTCGTTTTCTTTTGGCTGGTTTTGGGATAGAATGTATGGATGTCTGTGCTTAAGGTTACATTCTCTTTGTGAGAATAATGGATAACCTGGGAGCCGGTATAGCGATAAGGGGTGAGGTCATGGGGCATTTTTAGGTTCTGTGTGAAATCGCCCACCCCTGGAGAGGTATTTAATCTTAGAAATTGTAACTCTAACGACAATTTTGGTTGCTGCGTGCTTGTACTTAGTTTGATAAGGCCTAATCTTGCACGACCCCCAATCGTGAGTATATAAGGGTGGTCTTGTACATTCAGGGGGTGTAATTTGAAAATGGAGGGGTGTTGAGTGAGGGGGAGGGTGGGTGAGGGAATGGAGGTGAGGTAGGTAGGGAGTCTATGTGGTGGCCATAACGGATGTTCAATTCTTTTCAGGGGTAGGTAGGTTATACTTGCGTGAAAGAGTTCAGGGAGGTCGCACCCCTTCTGTGAGGTAAGGGGGAGTCTTTTGTCTCTGTTAGTTAGGGTGGTCGTTCCTCTTGACGTGGCCGTGGTACATGGGTGGGTTTTGGTTGGTAGAGAGATGTGGTGGTCTTCATCTGGGTGTTGTGGAGTCAAGATGAATGGTAGTCATCAAAGGCAGGGTAGTGGGAAGTTAGAAGTTATTAGCTCAGTCATTTGCGATGTGTAGCAGTGCTTCTCTGAAGTCAAGGTTCCGTGTGTGGGTGGTCTTCTTGTGGTAAACCTGAGAGTATAGCAGCTAGGTGAGCTGCGTGGAAGTTGGCGGAGTTAAAGCCGCATGGGGGATGAGATGAGAAAGTCGTCGCTCTATTCTGGGCCTCCGTGTCGAGGTCGTCTGTGTGCAGGTGAGGCCGTGGGGCTGTTGTTTGGGTTGCTCCTGGGTCCTGCGGGCGCGTTGGTTCTGGGCGATTCAGATCTGCGTCTGCGGATATGGAAGTCATCGCGTTCTGGGATGGTGTCCATTGAATCGGATCTTCTGCGCTGAGGAGGTCTGAGAGATCTGTACCAATCAGGGAGTTCTATGCGGGGTATATGCAGAGTGTCACAGAATTTAGGAATATCTTCTGGCATCTTCAAGTACGCCGTTCGTCCTTGTGCTGACGCAGATAGGCAGAAGGGGAATTTCCAGCGGTATTGAATTCCATTCGTGCGCAGAAGATCAAGGAGCGGGCGTAGGTCTCTTCTGCTTTGGAGGGTGATGGGAGATAAGTCTTGAAATATTTTTAACTCCGTGCCTTGGTACAGAAGGTTGCGGCGGTCTCTGGCTCTGCGCAGGATCTCCTCTTTCAGCTTAAAATTGACCAGGCAGCAAACTATGTCCCTGGGGGGGGTCAGACTCTCTGCCCCTGGGTCTGAGAGCTCTGTGCAGGCGTTCAACTTCGATGGGGGTCTCTGGGGGTCTGCCCAGGAGATCGTTGAACACGGCTGTGGTAGCCTGGACAATCTGAGTGTGGTCGATCGTTTCTGGCATGCCTCTTACCCGTAAGTTATGGCGTCTTCCACGATTGTCGAGATCTTCCATGTATCTGTGCATGTCTCTGAGCTGGGTAGATTGTGCCTGAGAGGATGTCTGCAGCTGGTGGATGGCGGTTTCATTGTGGGCTGTGGTAACCTCAATGTCATCCATGCGGACTGTCATGGCCTGTATATCCCTTCTGAGGTCTGTAATGGCTGTGGCCAGCGTGGCTTTTATGTCCTCAGCCACAGATCTCAAATCCCTGATACTCAGGGGATGTTCAGCCTCTGTGAGCGGTGGTGGTAGTGGAGGTGTCTGGTGCCTGCCAGAGGGGCTGAGGCTGGATGAGCGCGCCACGGCCGAGTAGGCCCGAGATGAAGCCGGGGCCTCGCGTGATTCGCGCGGCCGGAAGAGCTCCGGTATGCCGCGGGCCGTTTGTGCCTCGGGTCCCCTGGGTGAGCGGGATCGGGTTGGGGATGGATTCCCCTTCGTTTTCCCCATGTCTGTGGGGTCTGATGGCTCCGTTGTGCTGCTTATTGTGCCTCTGGATGCCGGAGCTAAAGGATCAGGCGTCCATCAGAGTCCGGTGCCAGGCCACGCCCCCAATTTTTCATTTTTAAGCCATCAATAATCTCCCCACTCATTCTTCCATTCATCCTATACTTAGACTCTCTCCCTGTTCTACTTCCTAATTGCATACCCATACACCTTCTTCTCTGTCTGGTCCTCCCTGTCTCTTTCCTAGATCTCTATTTCCTTTATGTGCTCATGCATTCGGTTTCTTTTTTCTCACACCATTTTTTCCATATCTCATCAAATTTCTTAACACAACCCTGCCTAATATATAATGTTCTTTCTTTGAGGATCACCATGCTCATGTTCTGTTCCCATTCTCTGCTGGATGGAGGGGTGGAAGACTGCCATCTCTGGGCTATAAGTTTCCTGGCTTGGAAAAGACATCTCAGGATTGCCAAGCTAGTACCTTTTGGTTTACCCTTCCCCTCTAGCCAGCCTAGTACACACGTCCTAGGCTCTACTTCTATGGGTACCTCAAAGACATGGGTAATTATTTCCACCACCTCCATCCAGTATCGGAATAGTTTAGGACATCTCCAGAACATGTGGATCATGTCACCTTCTAGCCTTCCACACCTTGGACAAGTGGCATCCTGTCTCCGTCCAAACAAAAAAAGTTTTTGCGGCGTATAGTACACCCTATAAAGTAAAAATAAGTGTGACATCCTCTGGGGCGGGGACAGGGAAACCCACTGGGCAAGCTCAAGGGTTCTTTCCCACTGGGTGGGGGTTATATTTCCCACGCCCCTTTCCCATTTCCTCCTAGCGGGTGGTTCCTGTTGTTTCTCCTTTCTTTTCCTATTTAAACTTAGGTAAGTTTTGGATATTAGGCCTTCCGTCGATCTTGATTCAATTATGTCCTGTAATGCCGGTATGTCGCACCATTCTATTTCTGTATCTCTGAATTGTGATGTCATTGCGTGTCTAACTTGAAGATATCTAAAGAAGGAGTTTCTCGGGATTGCAAATTGCTCTCTCAACTCCTGGAAGGACTTGATTTTTCCGCTTTGGTAGAGTTGGTGAATAAATTTTATACCACGCCTTTCCCATTCCTTAATTGGCCCTATTTTCTGTATTTCCCCCAGTCTACCGTTGTTCCATAGAGGTGAGTACTTTGTAAACCCGCTATATCCCAGGGTTCCCTTGGCCGTCTCCCATATTTTACCCATTAGTTCAAGAGTAGGGACCCCACGCGTTACCTTCCCTGCCTCTAAAGCCTCCACTACCGGCATCTGAAAAAAGTTCCCCAGTAGAGTTTTTCTTTGATCACTTCTTCCCATATACTGGAGCTGGGCCGCTACAAAGTAATCAAATGAGTGGGGGAGTGCGACTCCCCCTTCCCCGTTCGGGAGCTGTAATGTTTTTAAACTGATACGGGCTGCTCCTCCCTTCCAGATCAGCTCCCTAAATATAGTGTCTATCCTATGGAACCATTTTTTGTAAATCCATACTGGGGAATTGTGCAAAACATATAGGAGTTGGGGCAAAAAAATCATTTTAATTAGATTGCAGCGGCCCGCTGCAGATAGCGGAAGTTTCTTCCAGATTTTTATTTTCTCTTTAAATTTAGTCAAGAGTGGGATTAAGTTATTTGCTAGATATTTTTTGGGATCCTTTGTGATGTACACACCAAGGTATTTCATTTGATTGACTATTTGGAGTCGTACAGCTTCCTGGGGTAGGGCAATTTCCGTCTCGTCTATTGGTAGTAAGCTAGATTTTCCCCAATTGATCCTCAAACCCGAGAAACTACCAAAGCTTCCCACTTTTGACATCGTTTCTTTTAGTGATCCTTGGACATCTCCAAGTAATAATAGGAGGTCGTCCGCAAAGAGGATCACCTTTTCCTCCTCTATCCCTCTTCTATAGCCTTTTATCGCTGGGCAAGATCTTATAGAAATGGCCAAGGGTTCGATCGCGAGGGCGAAGAGGAGGGGCGACAATGGGCACCCCTGCCTCGTCCCCCTCAGCAATCGGAACCTGGTAGAGTGGTCGTTGTTTATTCTGACCCTCGCCTCGGGTGATTTATACAGCAATTTAACCCAGTTTATGAATGTTGGTCCTATCTGGAACTCCCTCAGAACTCTCCACAAATATCCCCACTCCAGGGTGTCGAAAGCCTTGGCCGCGTCTAAAGAGAGAATAGCTCTCTGCCCCTCCTCGTCGGAGGGTATTTGGAGATTCAAATGGACCCGTCGGATGTTTATACTAGTGGATCTCCCCGGGATAAACCCTGACTGGTCGGAGTGCACTAACCCCTCTATCACCCCATTAAGTCTGTTCGCCAAGACCTTTGCCAGAATTTTAGCATCTAGATTAAGCAGGGAAATGGGTCTATATGAGGAAGGCCTGAGTGGGTCCTTGTTCTCTTTGGGTATCACTATAATGGTAGATTGCGTCATGGACACAGGGAGTTCGTTCTTTGTTGCTGACCAGTTGAGGGTCTTCAGCAACTCCGGGAGTAATACCCCCCCGAAGTGCCGATAGATCTCAACTGGTAGGCCATCTGGACCGGGTGATTTCTGTCCCGCCATTTCGCGCACAGTCTGCTGGATCTCTTTCAGCGTTATAGGGCTCTCAAGCATGGCCCTATCATCTTCCGAGAGACCGGGGACCGTCAAATCGTTAAAGAAGGCGTCCATTAAATTCCCTCCTCCCTCCTGGTTGGATCTGTATAGTTCCTCATAGTAGTTTTTAAATCTGTTTACAATCTCTGGTGTATACGTAGATGTCCTGTCCTCAGTTATGTTTATTATTGGTACTACGGATGGTGGTGAATTTGTTCTTACTAGATGTGACAGCATTCGGCCTATACCTTCCCCTTCCCCAAATGCAATTTGTTTGTAAAACATGTGTTTGTTCTCTGCTTTTCTCACCATTATAAGACGGTATACTCGTTGTGCTTCTGCCCAGGCCCCTAAATTCTCGGTTGTCGGATCATTTATATATTGTTCTTCTAGAAGGGTAACTCGTTCTGATGCCCTTGCTTCACTTTCATAAAAAAAAAATTTTAATCTTGATATCTGTTGGATCAATAACCCTCGGAGGTAAGCTTTAAGCGTATCCCACACTACTCCTTGGGGGGCAGTGCCGGTATTTAAATTGATGTGTTCAACTAGGGCTTCTGATACTACCTGTGGATCTTTAATAAGTTCCAGCCATGAGGGACTAATTTTCCATTCCCTCAGGGAAGTACCCTCCCCTATATCCAGAGATACTATCACTGGTGAATGATCTGAGAGACCCCTTGACAAGTACTTTACGTTATTTACCATTATGGTCGCCTCCTCATTCCCCAGTAGGGATGAGCCGAACACCCCCGGGTTCGGTTCGAACCAGAACCTTCGAACGGACCGAAAGTTCGCGCGAATTTTCGAACCCTATACGTTATAATGGACGCGAACGTTTCGAAATCAAAAGTGCTAATTACAACGGCCAATATGCATGTTAATGTCATAAAACAGGTTTGGGGACCCGGGTCCTGCCCCAGGGGACATATATCAATGCAAAAAGAACTTTTAAAAACTAACGTTTTTTCGGGAGCAGTCATTTTAATGATGCATAAAGTGAAAAAAAAAAAAGTGACATTTTCCTTTAAATATGGTACCTGGGGGGTGTCCAAAGTATGCCTGTGAAGTGGCATGTGTTTCCCGTGTTTAGAACTGTCCTTGCACAAAATGACATTTGTAAAGGAAAAAAAGAAGCCATTTAAAACCACTTGCGGCTTTAGGTTTGATCTTAAGTAGAATCTGAACAGGTACATTATGAAGTGTAGCTCCATCCCAAAAAAATCTATTTTTAAGCTTTTTGGAGAACATAGGGAGGGGTTATCACCCCTGTAACATTTGCTGTCTTTGCACATCTGTTCAGAACATGTCACCTCACTTTCCGTCCCAATGACAAATGTTTTTGGAAAAGTGGGGTTTTAATTGAAACAAGGATTGGTGATAAAGTATCAGTAGAGAGGAGATACCTTTTTCCCAAATTAAATCTAACAGGATAGAATTTCCCTTCCTAGGGGTAGATTTCCTCTCACTTCCTGTTTTCTCTTTCCATTTGCAAGTAGGAGTCGTTTGTAAGTTGGATGTTTGAAAGTAGGGGCCTGGCGTATATACTCTGCAGAAATTTGCCCTATTAGATGTTGGTGTAGCCACAAGACTGGTGGGCACAGGAATGGGCCCTGCTGTGAGTTAATAGATCAAGATTTGTAATTGCATGCACCTGTTGAACAGGGCAGAAAAATTGGGGGTGGTGGTGGTGGTGGTGGTGGACGGTTTTGCCACAAGACTGTAAGCTCTCACAGTTACTCTTGGTGGGCGCAGGAATGGGCCCTGCTGTGAGTTATTAGATCAAGATTTGTAATTGCAAGCACCTGATGAACAGGGCAGAAAAATTGGGCCTTTGGCGGTGGTGGTGGACGGTGTTGCCACAAGACTGTAGGCCCTCATAGTTACTCTTGGTGGGCGCAGGAATGGGCCCTGCTGTGAGTTATTAGATCAAGATTTGTAATTGCAAGCACCTGATGAACAGGGCAGAAAAATTGGGCCTTTGGCGGTGGTGGTGGACGGTGTTGCCACAAGACTGCAGGCCCTCATAGTTACTCTTGGTGGGCGCAGGAATGGGCCCTGCTGTGAACTATTAGATCAAGATTTGTAATTACCCGCCCCTGTTAAACAGGGGCTGAAAAATTGTGCCTTAGGCACTGGTGCTGGTGCCACAACACTGCAACCCCTCACAGAGACTGTACTTGGAGCACAGCAGTCACACGTGTTGCGAAGCATTTTTTTAAAAAATTGTAAGTACACGCCCCTGTTAAACAGGGGCTGAAAAATTGTGCCTTAGGCACTGGTGCTGGTGCCACAACACTGCAACCCGGCCCTCACAGATACTGTACTTGGAGCACAGCAGTCACACGTGTTGCGAAGCATTTTTTTAAAAAATTGTAAGTACACGCCCCTGTTAAACAGGGGCTGAAAAATTGTGCCTTAGGCACTGGTGCTGGTGCCACAACACTGCAACACGGCCCTCACAGAGACTGTACTTGGAGCACAGCAGTCACACGTGTTGCGAAGCATTTTTTTTAAAAATTGTAAGTACACGCCCCTGTTAAACAGGGGCTGAAAAATTGTGCCTTAGGCACTGGTGCTGGTGCCACAACACTGCAACACGGCCCTCACAGAGACTGTACTTGGAGCACAGCAGTCACACGTGTTGCGAAGCATTTTTTTTAAAAAATTGTAAGTACACGCCCCTGTTAAACAGGGGCTGAAAAATTGTGCCTTAGGCACTGGTGCTGGTGCCACAACACTGCAACACGGCCCTCACAGAGACTGTACTTGGAGCACAGCAGTCACACGTGTTGCGAAGCATTTTTTTTAAAAATTGTAAGTACACGCCCCTGTTAAACAGGGGCTGAAAAATTGTGCCTTAGGCACTGGTGCTGTGGCATGGATCATTGAGGAGGAGGAAGAGGATAGTCAGTGAACATAAGAGGACAGTCACTCAGCATCAGCATAGGCAGTCTTGAAGGGATGTGACATTAAAAATTATTCGGTTATATCCGCCTCAGGTGCCTGGTAGCTGGTGGTGATCCAAGACTGATTCATTTTGATGAATGTCAGTCGATCAACCGAGGCGGTGGACAGGCGCACCCTATGATCAGTCACAAATCCTCCAGCAGCACTGAATGTGCGTTCGGAAAGAACGCTGGAGGCAGGACAGGCCAGTAGCTCAATTGCATACTGTGCAAGCTCTGGCCAGTGATCCATCCTCAGGACCCAGTAAGCCAGAGGATTTTCGGTGGGAAAGGTGTCCAAGTCTGACCTTGCCCCAAGGTATTCCTGCACCATGTATATCAGACGCTGGCGATGGTTGCTGGAACCGATCATACCTTGGGGCTGCGGACTAAAAAATTGTCTGAACGCATCGGTCAGACGTCCACCTTCCCCACCGCTCCTTCTGCCACTGACCGAAGCCTCAGCAACTCGTCGCCCAGGACCAGGAGTTTGTAGCCTCCCAGTTTCTGGGAACGCGTTGCACAGACCTTTCTGCAAGGCCTCCCTGAGATGTCTCATCCTCTGCTCCCTCTGCGACGGCAAGATAAGGTCCGCAACCTTACCCTTGTACCGCGGATCAAGGAGAGTGGCCAGCCAGTAATGGTCCCTCTCCTTGATCCGAAGAACACGAGGATCCTTCCGCAGGCTTTGCAGGATCAGGGAGGCCATGCAGCGTAGGTTAGCTGAGGCATTCGGTCCGGAGTCTTCTGGGTCACTGAGGATGACATGATCGCCAGCCACCTCCTCCCAGCCACGTACAAGTCCACTGGCTTGTTGGGACTGTACATCATCCCTAAAAGACTGCTGCTGCTGATGCTGAGTGCCAGGCTCCACCTCCATGCTCACACAATCCTCCTCCTCCTCCTCCTCCTCCTCCTCCTCATCCTCTTCCTGTGTGATGGGTGGGACAGAAGGAACACTGTCCGGATAAAGGGGGCCTTGAGAGGCAAGGAAGTCCTCCTCTTCCTGCCTCTGTTCTGCCTCAAGTGCCCTGTCCATTATCCCACGCAGCGTATGCTCCAACAGGTGGACAAGAGGGACAGTGTCACTGATGCATGCACTGTCACTGCTCACCATCCTCGTGGCCTCCTCAAATGGTGAGAGGACAGTGCATGCATCCCTGATCATGCTCCACTGACGTGGGGAAAAAAAACCAAGCTCCCCTGACCCTGTCCTGGTGCCGTAGTCGCAAAGGTACTCATTGATGGCCCTCTGCTGCGTGTGCAGTCGCTGCAGCATGGCCAACGTTGAGTTCCACCTGGTGGGCATGTCAGATATTAGGCGGTTCTTGGGCAGGTTCAGCTCCTTTTGCAGCTCAGTCAGCCGAGCACTGGCATTATAAGATCGGCGGAAATGCACACAGACTTTCCTGGCCTGCCTCAGGACATCCTGTAAGCCTGGGAACCTGCCCAAGAACCGCTGCACCACCAGGTTGAGGACGTGAGCCATGCAGGGCACATGGGTGAGCTGCCCCTGTCGCAGGGCGGAGAGGAGGTTGGTGCCATTGTCAGAAACGACCATTCCTGGCTTAAGCTGACGTGGCGTCAACCACCTCTCGGCCTGCCCCTGCAGAGCTGCCAGAACCTCTGGCCCAGTGTGGCTCCTGTCCCCCAAACACACCAGCGCAAGCACGGCATGGCATCTTTTTGCCTGCGTACTTGCGTAGCCCCTTGTACGCCTACGGAGCACCGCTGGTTCCAAGGACAGAGCACTGGAGGAAGAAGAAGAGGAGGGGGTGGAGGAGAGAGGTGTGTCACAACCAGTAGCAGTAGTCGCGTTTTGGAGGCGTGGTGGCGGAACAACCTCCAACACTACTGCACCTTGTCCTGCATCCCTCCCAGCTGCCAATAGAGTGACCCAATGGGCCGTGAAAGAAAGGTACCGTCCCTGTCCATGCCTGCTGGACCATGAGTCAGCGGTAATATGCACCTTACCGCTGACCGCCCTGTCCAGCGAGGCATGGACATTGCCCTCCACATGCCGGTAGAGAGACGGAATCGCCTTCCGCGAGAAAAAGTGGCGTTTGGGAACCTGCCACTGAGGAACCGCACATTGAACAAACTCACGGAAGGGGGCCGAGTCTACCAACTGAAAAGGCAGCAGTTGAAGTGCTAGCAATTTAGCAAGGCTAGCATTCAACCGCTGGGCATGTGGATGGCTGGGAGTGTACTTCTTTCTACGGTCCAGCAGCTGGGGCAGGGAAATTTGCCTGCTGCATTCGGACGTCGGTGTACTGCAAGTACTTGGTTGTGACACACCGAATTCTTCACCTTCAGTCCTCTCAGAGCAGCTTTCAGAGAGGACTGAAGGTGTAGTGGGGATGGAGATCCCAGCTGAGGAGGAGCAAGGAGAGGTCCGCTTAGTTCTTTGGTGTGGGTCTTTTATGTGTGCCTGCCAACGAGCTGCATGGCAGGTCGCCATATGTCTGGTCATGCTTGTCGTGCCCAAGCGGCTGATGTTTTGGCCACGCGAGATACGCTTGAGACAAATATTGCAAATAGCAGTGGTGCGATCTGCTGCACTCGTCTCAAAAAAGGCCCACACCAAAGAACTTTTCTGATAACGTGCAGAGGCAGCGCCCTGCACAGGCGGAGCTCTGCGGTGTTGTACAGTTGCTGTGCTGGCCTCTACCTGGCCTCCAGGGGGCATCCTGCCTCGTTGGACATGTGACGCCGCATCCTCCTCCTCCTCGTCCTCCTCCTCATCCTCTCTCCCTTGAGGCACCCACGTGGAGTCAGTGACCTCATCATCCCCTCCCTCTTCACCACTAGAGCAAACCTGGCAGTAAGCTGCAGCTGGTGGAACTGTACTGCCAGATTCCTCAAGCTGGGTATCGTCATCCGAGCCTTCGAATCGTTGGGCATCCTCCTGGAGCATGTACCCAACACTGTGCTCAAAGAGTTCGGGGGACTCCTCAGGAGGACATGGTGGGTCTAGGGAAGGGGTGGCTGATGATGCTCTGTCAGTACCCTGAGCCTGGGTGAGAGAGGATGAGGAGGATGAGGAGGGCTTGGTCATCCATTCTACCAAGCCTTCAGCATGATGCGGCTCCACATGTCCAGCTGCCGAAAACAAAGACGCGCGTGTCCCATGGCCACGTGCTGATGACGATGCACGACCACGTCCACGTCCACGGCCACGTCCACTAGAAACAGAGCCTGCCTGCCCTGTGTTCTTGGCTCTGCACGCTCTGCCTCCCCTTGGCGGTCTTCCAGCCATTGTAGTCGGTAGTCCTGTGGGTGCTGCTGAGAAGAAAATATAGGAGCTCTGTGTGATGCCACTAACACACTAGAAGTCCTATGGGTGCTTCTGCAAAGAAAATATAGGAGCTCTGTGTGATGCCACTAACACACTAGAAGTCCTATGGGTGCTTCTGCAAAGAAAATAGAGGAGCTCTGTGTGATGCCACTAACACACTAGAAGTCCTGTGGGTGCTTATGCAAAGAAAATATAGAGGAGCTCTGTGTGATGCCACTAACACACTAGAAGTCCTGTGGGTGCTTATGCAAAGAAAATAGAGGAGCTCTGTGTGATGCCACTAACACACTAGAAGTCCTGTGGGTGCTGCTGAGAAGAAATATAGGAGCTCTGTGTGATGCCACTAACACACTAGAAGTCCTATGGGTGCTTCTGCAAAGAAAATAGAGGAGCTCTGTGTGATGCCACTAACACACTAGAAGTCCTGTGGGTGCTGCTGAGAAGAATATATAGGAGCTCTGTGTGATGCCACTAACACACTAGAAGTCCTATGGGTGCTTCTGCAAAGAAAATAGAGGAGCTCTGTGTGATGCCACTAACACACTAGAAGTCCTGTGGGTGCTGCTGAGAAGAAATATATAGGAGCTCTGTGTGATGCCACTAACACACTAGAAGTCCTGTGGGTGCTTCTGCAAAGAAAATAGAGGAGCTCTGTGTGATGCCACTAACACACTAGAAGTCCTATGGGTGCTTCTGCAAAGAAAATAGAGGAGCTCTGTGTGATGCCACTAAATACTAGAAGTCCTGTGGGTGCTTCTGCAAAGAAAATAGAGGAGCTCTGTGTGATGACTAACACACTAGAAGTCCTATGGGTGCTTCTGGGAAGAAAATATAGCTATGTCTGTGTAATGGGACTAACACACTCAAGTCCTATAGGTGCTTCTGCAAAGAAAAATAGAGGAGCTCTGTGTGATGCCACTAACACACTTCAAGTCCTATGGGGTGCTTCTGGGAAGAAAAATATAGGAGCTCTGTGTGATGCCACTAACACACTAGAAGTCCTATAGGTGCTTCTGGGAAGAAAATAGGAGCTCTGTGTGTGTAATGGGACTAACACACTTCAAGTCCTATAGGTGCTTCTGGGAAGAAAATATAGCTCTGTGTGTGTGATGGGACTAACACACACTTCAAGTCCTATAGGTGCTTCTGGGAAGAAAATATAGCTCTGTGTGTGCCATGGGACTAACACACTTCAAGTCCTATAGGTGCTTCTGGGAAGAAAATATAGCTCTGTGTGTGTGATGGGACTAACACACTTCAAGTCCTATAGGTGCTTCTGCAAAGAAAATATAGCTCTGTGTGTGTAATGGGACTAACACACTTCAAGTCCTATAGGTGCTTCTGGGAAGAAAATATAGCTCTGTGTGTGTGATGGGACTAACACACTTCAAGTCCTATAGGTGCTTCTGGGAACAAAATATATAGCTCTGTGTGTGTAATGGGACTAACACACTTCAAGTCCTATAGGTGCTTCTGGGAACAAAATATAGCTCTGTGTGTGTGATGGGACTAACACACTTCAAGTCCTATAGGTGCTTCTGGGAAGAAAATATAGCTCTGTGTGTGTAATGGGACTAACACACTTCAAGTCCTATAGGTGCTTCTGGGAAAAAAATATAGCTCTGTGTGTGTAATGGGACTAACACACTTCAAGTCCTATAGGTGCTTCTGGGAAGAAAATATAGCTCTGTGTGTGTAATGGGACTAACACACTTCAAGTCCTATAGGTGCTTCTGGGAACAAAATATAGGAGCTCTGTGTGCCTGCCACTAACACACTTCAAGTCCTATAGGTGCTTCTGGGAAGAAAATATAGCTCTGTGTGTGTAATGGGACTAACACACTTCAAGTCCTATAGGTGCTTCTGGGAACAAAGTATAGCTCTGTGTGTGTAATGTGACTAACACACTTCAAGTCCTATAGGTGCTTCTGGGAAGAAAATATAGCTCTGTGTGTGTAATGGGACTAACACACTTCAAGTCCTATAGGTGCTTCTGGGAACAAAATATAGCTCTGTGTGTGTAATGGGACTAACACACTTCAAGTCCTATAGGTGCTTCTGGGAACAAAATATAGCTCTGTGTGTGTGATGGGACTAACACACTTCAAGTCCTATAGGTGCTTCTGGGAAGAAAATATAGCTCTGTGTGTGTGATGGGACTAACACACTTCAAGTCCTATAGGTGCTTCTGGGAACAAAATATAGCTCTGTGTGTGTGATGGGACTAACACACTTCAAGTCCTATAGGTGCTTCTGGGAACAAAATATAGCTCTGTGTGTGATGGGACTAACACACTTCAAGTCCTATAGGTGCTTCTGGGAAGAAAATATAGCTCTGTGTGTGTAATGGGACTAACACACTTCAAGTCCTATAGGTGCTTCTGGGAACAAAATATAGCTCTGTGTGTGTGTAATGTGACTAACACACTTCAAGTCCTATAGGTGCTTCTGGGAACAAAATATAGCTCTGTGTGTGTGATGGGACTAACACACTTCAAGTCCTATAGGTGCTTCTGGGAAGAAAATATAGCTCTGTGTGTGTAATGGGACTAACACACTTCAAGTCCTATAGGTGCTTCTGGGAACAAAAATATAGCTCTGTGTGTGTGATGGGACTAACACACTTCAAGTCCTATAGGTGCTTCTGGGAAGAAAAATATAGCTCTGTGTGTGTAATGGGACTAACACACTTCAAGTCCTATAGGTGCTTCTGGGAACAAAATATAGCTCTGTGTGTGTGATGGGACTAACACACTTCAAGTCCTATAGGTGCTTCTGGGAAGAAAATATAGCTCTGTGTGTGTAATGGGACTAACACACTTCAAGTCCTATAGGTGCTTCTGGGAAGAAAATATAGCTCTGTGTGTGTAATGGGACTAACACACTTCAAGTCCTATAGGTGCTTCTGGGAAGAAAATATAGCTCTGTGTGTGTAATGGGACTAACACACTTCAAGTCCTATAGGTGCCTCTGGGAACAAAATATAGGAGCTCTGCCTGCCTGCCACGAACACACTACAAGTCCTATAGGTGCTTCTGGTAACAAAATATAGGAGCTCTGCCTGCCTGCCACTAACACACTACAAGTCCTATAGGTGCTTCTGGTAACAAAATATAGGAGCTCTGCCTGCCTGCCACGAACACACTACAAGTCCTATAGGTGCTTCTGGTAACAAAATATAGGAGCTCTGCCTGCCTGCCACTAACACACTACAAGTCCTATAGGTGCTTCTGGTAACAAAATATAGGAGCTCTGCCTGCCTGCCACTAACACACTACAAGTCCTATAGGTGCTTCTGGTAACAAAATATAGGAGCTCTGCCTGCCTGCCACGAACACACTACAAGTTCTATAGGTGCTTCTGGTAACAAAATATAGGAGCTCTGCCTGCCTGCCACGAACACACTACAAGTCCTATAGGTGCTTCTGGTAACAAAATATAGGAGCTCTGCCTGCCTGCCACGAGCACACTACAAGCCCCTCTTTGTCAATCAATCTTTGTAACTGAATCTATCTAACTCAATCTCTGCAAGTGAATCTCTCTATCTATCTAAATGCAGCAGAGTGTCACAGAAACAGCCTGCTCAATCTGCGCCGGAACAGCATGTGACCGGCGCAGACGGCGTGGCGGCGTTTTATAGGGGGGGGGGCGTGTACTACAGCCCCTGAGCTGTAATTGGCTACAGGCGTCCTGCCTGTAGCCAATTATGGCTCTTCGAGTTTCCGGGGCTGTGATTGGCCAAGCATGCGGGGTCACAGTGCATGCTTGGCCAATCATCAGCCAGCAATGCACTGCGTCGGCCGCGCCGGCCGCAATGCATTGCGGGGCCGCTCGCATCACACGAACGTGATGCGAGCGGCCAAAATAGTTCTGGGCTCGCCGAGCGAGCGAACGCCCGGTGCTCGATGCGAACGTGGGTTCGCATCGAGCACCGGGCCCATCCTTATTCCCCAGTACTAGATCAATTCTGGACAGGGTGGAATGTGTGCTGGAAAAGCAGGAGTACCCCTGGCTTTGGGGGTTGTATGTTCTCCAGATGTCTTTCCAACCTACCTCCCCCATTACCTGGGATAGGCGGTCGTCGGTCGTCCCTCCTCGTTTTGTCCCCTGTGGGAATCTGTCTAGTTTCTGGTCAATGACCATGTTGAAGTCCCCCACTATCAACAGAGGGACTCCCGGTTTGTCCAGCGCAAATTCCATCAATTCGTAGAGAATGTCTGTATTGAAAGGCGGCGGGATATATATGTTGGCCAAGATCATAGTTCTATTCTCTATTGTACAGTGTATAAAAATATACCGACCTTGTTCATCTATTCTACTCTGTAGACAATTAAAAGGGACCCCCGATTTAATCAGGATACTGACCCCTCGGGAGTAGGTTGTGTGGAACGAGTGGAACTGGGGCCTAACCCCCCCCCCCACCCCAATTGGGGTGCAGTAATATTTGTGAGGTGTGTTTCCTGTAGACATACAAGCGTGGCCCTTTGGGTGTTTACTGTTGCTAGAACTGCTGCTCTTTTTCCCCTGTCCCCCAATCCTCTTACATTCCATGAACATAATGTGATTTTCTTCCGTGTTATCTGTGAGGTTTCAGACATTAGTGTACTGCAAAATTTTTCCTTAGAAATTGTGATTCTAAATATTTCCTAAAATTATTTAAACTTGTGCTTGTGCTAGCTTCCTGTGTCGTGCTAGTGTATAGAGAAAAAACATTTACGTAAAACGTTATATTCTTTTTGGTGAACCTATTCCAATCCTCCCTCCACCTTTCGTTCCTAAATTCCATGTTACTCATTTCATTCATTTCATACCAGTTCATCCAATCGTGTCGTCCATACTTACTATTCAAACCTCTCATTGCCTTACCAGGCGTACCCGGGGACTTCTTACTGTGACCTTTCCATACACACAGTGTTTGTAGCTCATTAAGTGTAGATTTACTCAAAATTACCCCCCCTCCCTTTCCCTCCCTATCCCAGCAACCCCATGTACCAAAAATGTTATCATCAATGACAAAAAAAACAAACAACATAAAACATCCTATACACCAGGAGAGCCTTGGGCTGTGTCCCTTCCATGAAAGCGACACCTTGCCCATTGTTCTCCTCCTTGCCTAATCCCCCCCCCCCCCCCCCCCCCCCCCCCCCCCCCCGGCCTCCCCCTGAGAAAAGCCCAAACCGTGGTGTGATTTGAAATGGGTATTGAAAATTGTTTCTACCCCAGAACAAGGGGCAGAGAAAGCAAAAGAAGAAATAAAAAGAAGTAGAATTAAAGAAGAAAAAGGGAAAAACCAGGGGCTCAAAAGGGGGGACAGAGTCCTCCCGGTTGATAAAACCATTAAATGTCCTGTGTCTACTAGAGTCTCTCCTTGTGGGCCACCAACCATTCTTCTACCCCCTCCGGGGAGTCAAAGAAAATAGTCCCCCCAAGAGCGGTTAGTCGTAGTCTTGCCGGGTAGAGTAATGCATACGTTAAGTTTTCCTGACGTAGTTTGCGTTTCACTTCTCCAAATTTTGCTCGCTTCTTTTGTAGGTCAGGGGAAAAATCTGGGTAAAATGATATCTTGGAGCCCTTATATAGAACATTGCCCATTTCTCTGGCTCTGCGGGTGATGGACACTTTGTCCTTAAAGTGTAAAATTTTGACCAGCATGGGTCTTGGGGGGGCTCCCGACGGGGGAAGCCTGGTGGGGACTCTGTGCGCTCTCTCGATTGCAAAGAGTTGTGAGAAATTCTCCTGTCCAAACACCTCGATAAACCACTTCTCAAGAAACCCCACCGGGTCTGGGCCCTCGCTATGCTCGGGTAGTCCCACTAGACGTATGTTCTTTCTCCTCATCCTGTTTTCTATTTCGTCAATTTTGCTTTCTTGTTTAGCAAGCTGATCTTTCATAACTTTCATCTCTCGTTTAAGGGGGGCCAGGTCATCCTCGATCAATCCCACTCTCCCCTCTAAAGCTGAGGTCCTCTCCTGGACTTGTTGTATATCATGTCTCACATGGGAGAGCTCATCTTGTATTATTTTAAGTTGAGCCGTCACTTCTCTCAAGGAGTCTCTACAGGAATTCACAACATGCAGGACCTCTTTTAATGAAGGTTCAGGGTCTACTATAGCCCCCACCTCAGATAGTATCTCTCGGGTTGCCTCAAGTGTTTGATCCTGGGGTCTCCCCGTTGGGTCCCCCATCTCCAGTACCAATGGAGGATTGCTCTGCCCTTGACTTTTCCTTATACCTGCCACCCCGGATTGTTTATTAGTATGTCCCTGTTGGCCTTGTTGGGGATTTTTGGGGGGGGTCTGTCCTGGAATATGGGCAAATTTCTCCAGCTTTGCAGCTGTTTGACTTGCCGCTTGGCTTGCTTTGGTGGTGCGTTGTGACGGCATACTGCCACGCTGACTCATATAGTATATGCAGCAAATTTTCCGCCAACCCGCTCTACCTCAATTGCCCTCTTCCAGTAGACCAAGTTATAGCAGCTGTAATTAGTTATCTTCCGCAAGCCAGCCAGTGATACTGGCCTATTATAGAGGGATTTTTGAGGGGGAGGGAGATTTTGCGCGTGTTATTTGGCTCCCTTCTGTCCAAAATATCTCACCCTTAGACAATTAACTGTAAGGGTACAAATCAGTTGGCAATAGGCAATATACTTAGAAATGGATGAATAATGTCCTGTACAATATTAGGATTCGCCCCAACTAGGCTTATCCTTCTCTCTTAGTTCAATTTCCAGGTGTCCTTCAATCTGACTAGTAGCTGCTTACTTTACAGGGTATCTTGACAGTGTAAGTTCACTTACCCCTCAGGCGTCCTCGCAGACGGGGAGAAGCTCTCACTTTTCACCCCTTGGCTGTTGTATGATCCTTTCCGGGTGCCAGGGTAAAAGAAGGGGAGCGGTCAAAATTGTTGGTCCACGGTTTCACCCCTCCGGGGTCTGTTTTTAAGTCCCTTGTGGGCTCCCTCAATGTTCGTCCCTCCGTGAGGTTTTACTCCTTGGCCCCCCTTCGTCTCCGCTTTGTGGCGCTCCTCTCTCTCCGCTCTTTCCACTCTATACCGCTGCTCACATATGCCGACAAAGATTTCTCAACTTCCCGGCGCATACAACTGACAGAGGAAGGGATAACAGCCAGTCAGCAAGCGCCGGACACTCTCTCTACGCGTCTGGCCATCAGCTGTCTGTCGTGCGTGGATGACGGAGCAGGGAAGGCAGCCTATCACGCCTCCCGGATCTCTCACTCGTTAGCGCTCGGCGGGTTTTTCAAGCTGAATTGCAGTTCGGCGTCGCCATATCCCACGGTCTTCACAAATCCATCACACGGCAAAAGTAAGGTACGTGGAGACCAAGCTCATAAACAGGTTTTTGTATATTGCACAATTCTCAGATGAAAAAACGGAGGAGGCATAGAGAGAGGGACAGGCTTCTACACCTGCTCTCTCACACACACACCCTCCTCCATCCGGTCACGCCCTCTTCTCGGTCTGAATTTGGCAGTCTAACAATATTAACAGTGGCATATTATGAGTGTCTGTACAATCCTGAAAAATGTATGCACTACAAGTTGGTTTTTGTATTGTTTGTTACCAATTTTTCTTTTCAATAAAAAATATCTAAATTAAAAGTGTAATATTCTTTTAAATTTCGTACCTGGGGGGTGTCTATAGAATGCCTGTGAAGGGGCACATGTTTCCTGTGCTTAGAACTGTCCCTGCAAAAAAGTGTCATTTTTGCAGGAAAAAAAAGCTATTTGAAATCACTTGCGGCTAATGTATTGACGGCTCCCGAGAACAGTCATTCATTGAAAGCCATTCATAAAAAAAAAGTCATTGATAAAAAAAAAATAAAAAACAATTAAAAAAAAAGCCTTTGTGGGATGGCCAGTGGGCAGATTTGGTAGGACAACCAGAGAGCGGGCACTGGGTAATGTTGGAAGAACAATAAAGGGTTTTCCCCTAGGTTGAGGACTTTCAGGTCTGCTATGGATATTAGGGAGACCCCAGCCAAAAAAAAAAAAAAAAAAAATGGCATGGGGTCCCCCTCAAAATCCATACCAGACCCTTGAGGTCTGGGATGGATTTTAAGGGGAACCCTAGCCAAAAAAAATGGTGTGGGGTCCCCCTCAAAATCCATACCAGACCCTTATCCGAGCACACAACCTGGCAGGCTGCAGGAAAAGAGGTGGGGACGAGAGCGGCCTCCCCTCCCTCCTGAACCGTACCAGGCCACATGCCCTCAACATTGGGAGGATGCTTTGGGGGTCTAAGACAACCAAAGCACCTTGTCCCCATGTTGATGAGGACAAGGGCCTCTTCCCCGCAACCCTGGCCATTGGTTGTGGGGGTCTGCGGGCGGGGGGCTTATCAGAATCTGGAAGCCCCCTTTAACAAGGGGACCCCCAGATCCCGGCCCCCCCTGTGTGAAATGGTAAGGGTACCATTTCACCAAAAAAGTGTCAAAAATTGTAAAAATGACAGGAGACGGTCTTTGACAATTCCTTTATTAAAATCTTCTTTCTTCTGGTCTTCCTTTCTTCATCCTTCAGTTTCTTCATCTTCTCCTTCCGGCATCTTCTTCCATCTTCTTCTTCCATCTTCTTCTTCCATCTTCTTCTTGCGCTGGTCTTCTCGTCCGGCATCTTCTTCCATGGAGTCAGCGTCTGTTCTTCTGTCGGGCCGCTCCTCGCAATGGGAGGCTCCTGCTGTGTGAGGCTTTGCTCCGTCTGACAGGTCCTTTATAACAGAGGGCACCTGGTGACCCCGCCCTCCTCTGACGTCATGGGGAAAGCCATAGGGAATTCCCCATGACGTCCCCGTGCGTCAGAGGGGGCGGGGTCACCAGGTGCCCTCCATTATAAAAGACCTGCCAGACACAGCGAAGCCTCACACAGCGGGAGCCTCCCATTGCGCGGAGCGGCCCAGAAGAGACGCCAACGCCATGGAAGAAGATGCCGGACAGAGGAATAGGATGGAGGTGATGGGACTAGGGGAGAGTTTGGGATGGAGGAGATGGGGCTGCAGTAGGAAAAGGATGTGGGATGGAAGAGATGGGACTGGAGGAGGAGGATGTGGGATGGAGGAGATTGGATTGCAGGAGGATGAGAAGGACATGGAGAAGGAGGAGGACATGGGATGAGCCTTTGTGGGATGGCCAGTGGGCAGATTTGGTAGGACAACCAGAGAGCGGGCACTGGGTAATGTTGGAAGAACAATAAAGGGTTTTCCCCTAGGTTGAGGACTTTCATTTGGCACTACTACACTTTCCCAGAGAAAAGGAGTACAAGAATGTATTAATATCAAAAATGTATTTATAAATCATAATAAATGAAAAGATGAAAACAGTAAGAAAGTTTTGACATATTCACAAAAATAAAAATTGCATCAATTGAATACGTAATTTACTATATGACATTGGACCAGGTAATGTTGGTGGTCAGGCCTGGGGGGGGGGGGGGGCAACATATTCCTCCCACTGACACCAATGATGTGACACTATTCCTCCCACTAACACCATTATTGTATTCATGGAACCAATGACAGAGCACTATTATTTTCCAATGGCACCAATAAAGGGACATTACCATTTACAGTGATCCCCAATAATAGGGCACTATTCCTCCCACTTATACCAATAGTGGGGTGCTGTTCCTCCCAATGACACCACACATATAGTGTAGGCTGAAGTCAATGATGGTACGCTATTCTTCCACGAACACCAAGAATGCACGGTTTACTCCAACTATGAAGTCTTAAGAAAAAATAAAAATAAATAAATAAATAAATATATATATATATATATATATATATATATATATATATAATATATATATATATATATATATATATATATATTATTTTTTTCTGAGTGGGCAATTTAGCTGTGTAGTAAAATGTGACAATAAACTTACTCAGATTATTTGAAAGACAATATATTTATCATGGTGAAATAATGATACATAACCACCAGAATAAACTACTTACTAGTCTGCTGTGTGCAGTGACTAGTACAAACTTACAGTTGTCATAATGAGCAAAGAATGATAAATAGTACATGAAATATGACATGTTCTCATCAGCTGACACCTTTGTATCTCTAATACTCTCTCACATCACATGACACAAGGATCTCATGTCACCGGCTGATGTTTTTGTTCCAGAGATGAGCAAAATTCTGTATTAGAGGGAAATGTTTCCTGGTCTTCACTCTTCACTCATCCAATGAGAAGATGATTGTAGTGGGAGATGTGAGAAGATTGTTTTCTGATGAGAATGTGTGTAGAAAAGCAGGTAGAAGGAAGAATGGGAAACACACTCAGGAGGATGGATGTGTTTGCAGCCTCTGTGTTCAGCCTCCTGAGCAGATCATGAGAGCGGTAAGTGACAGATCGGTAGGTGACAGTCCAGTGAGCAGATCGGGTACCCGATGAAGATTGGACATCCTTCCATTTCATATTTAAATCGTTTTTCTCTCTGCCAGGGAAACACAACAGGAGAGAGAAGATTCCCCAACACCGGAGTTACAGTCAGTGGGCGTGTCTAGCGTGTAACCAATAGCAGTTCAGAAGGCAAGTTCTATATCAACCAATAGAAGTGCAGAACGTCTCTATATAAACCAGAGCACCACACAAACACGGTATTGATCTTTTATCAAAAACTCTTTGAACATCATGACGGAGACTGAGAGCGCCCCAGCCGCCGCTCCTCCAGCGGAGCCCGCCGCCAAGAAGAAGGCGACTAAGAAGGCGGCAGCCGGAGGAGCCAAGAAAGGCAGCAAGAAGCCGTCCGGTCCCAGCGTGTCCGACCTCATCGTCACAGCTGTGGCCGCTTCCAAGGAGCGCAGCGGGGTCTCCCTGGCCGCCCTCAAGAAGCTCCTGGCCGCCGGAGGATACGATGTGGACAAGAACAACAGCCGCCTCAAGATCGCCATCAGGGCGCTGGTGACTAAGGGGAGCCTCGTCCAGGTCAAAGGACATGGAGCCTCCGGGTCCTTCAAGATCAACAAGAAGCAGCAAGAGAGCGACAAGGCCAAGAAAGTCACCATCAAGAAGAAGCCATCGGCTGCGGCCAAGCCCAAGAAACCTGCGGCTGCCAAGAAGCCAGCCAAGTCCCCCAAGAAGAAAGCCCCCAGCAAAGCCGCCAAGAGCCCCAAGAAGGCCGCTAAGAGCCCCAAGAAACCGGCAAAGGCTGCAGCTGCTCCCGCCAAGAAGGCGACAAAGAGCCCCAAGAAGCCCAAAGCTGCAGCAAAGCCGCTAAGAGTCCGGCTAAGAAGGCGGCTAAACCCAAGACAGCAGCCAAGCCCAAGAAGGCCGCTCCGAAGAAGAAATAAAGGCAGCAGTAGCCGGATATCTCCTTCATCTCCACCCCACAAAGGCTCTTCTCAGAGCCACCCACCTCCTCCTAACAGAGCCACACACACCTACCTACACCCACTTGGCTTATGGCACACAGTGCTCCGCATGTCATCTCTAATAGAGGAGACACAAGTCACATATGAGCGCGGATTAATATTTCATTTTATAATGCGGCCGTTATGAACGTTATAAGGAGAATCATTCTAATGATCGGGAGACACATCATCCTCCGCTCATGTTAGGATGATCGGCAACAAGACTCTTGTGTTATGAGGAGAATGGAGTCTTTTCTAAACACAAGTTACAGATTCATCATATGTACATAAAAATAAACCTTAACATCCCGATGTGACTTTTGGAGGGAACATTTGTTTCTCCGGCTCGGTATCTAATCGTATATTCCTCTAAAGGCTCTTATTGGCTGTCAGATAAAGCGGGCTAATTTGGATTGGTTGTAGCCGGACATTTATAAATTGTCCGCCAACATAACATATTTGCAGCAAGTGCAACAGTAGATCCCTCAGATGGGCGATAATGAATGAATAATGTGCTTCCAGATTATTGTTTTTCCTCTCCATTCCTCCCTGTAATGTGTGCCGCCCCTGCAGAGATGTCTGATCTCCGATGATGAGGGTTGTAGTATGGGAGGAGGTAGTAGAGGACATCCCTGACATCTCCATGTGGGCTGTGTAAGGTTTCCCCCCTCGCATAATATGCTGTAATCTGATCTATCTTCAGATCTCTAATGACTTGACAAACATTCTCTTGTTGTCTGGAATAAGAAATTGTCGGGTTTCTAGAAAATACAATGATGTGTCTTGTGTGAGAGAATGTGAGGAGTCCAAATAGACAGATTGTAAAATGTGTTTACAGGAACGTTTGTTTTACTCGGCTCTATAATGTTCCATTGTATTGAGTCATAGAAGAAAGATGTGATTTGTTACTCTGGGATTGTATTAGAAATGATGTTACAGATGAACGTTGCTTACAGACTGAGCTTCCGAGTGCAGAAGAATGAAGACATGTGGTGGGAAGTATTTGTATGGTGAAGTAGTGATGAGATCGTATGGAGCTCTTTGTGAGGAGGATGTGGTGGCTCTGAGAAGAGCCTTTGTGTTGTGTGGGGGGTGATGAGGAGGACGTTGGTCGGGGGGTGTATTAGGCCCTCTCTCCGCGGATGCGGCGTGCCAGCTGGATGTCTTTGGGCATGATGGTGACCCTCTTGGCATGGATGGCGCAGAGGTTGGTGTCCTCGAAGAGTCCTACGAGATAAGCCTCGGAGGCTTCCTGCAGAGCCATGACGGCGGAGCTCTGGAAGCGCAGGTCGGTCTTGAAGTCCTGGGCGATCTCTCGGACGAGGCGCTGGAAGGGCAGCTTGCGGATGAGCAGCTCAGTGGATTTCTGGTAGCGGCGGATCTCTCGGAGAGCCACGGTGCCGGGCCTGTAGCGGTGAGGCTTCTTGACTCCGCCGGTGGCCGGGGCGCTCTTGCGGGCGGCTTTGGTGGCCAGCTGCTTGCGGGGAGCTTTCCCTCCGGTGGACTTACGAGCGGTCTGCTTGGTTCTTGCCATGGCTGATCAATGCTTCCAATCTCCAGAAGAAGGAATACAAGTGTAAGAACACGGGCTGTGCGGCGTCTATTTATACACATCACTGCATTCTGATTGGACAACTAAAACACACCCCTTTTCATGATTGGTTTACTTAAGAAAAAGCGGCATTTTTAAAATGCCCGCCAAGATCTGCCCGTTATCTGTGTTAGTAGAGTTACCTTCTTTGTGTGGGATGGGGGAGGGGAGTTCCTCCACATCATACAATGTGTAAGAATTAGGAGCTCTGACATTGGACTGCTTGTCTCCATAACACAGAAAATCCTCCTCCGATCTCACTGATCGGATTATTCCGTTCTTCAGCGAATGACACGTAGAAAGGTGACTTAGTACAGAATTGTACTGGATGGAACCGGCTGTACAACATGGAGGGACAGATCGCTGAGCAGACAATGAATCGTGTCCCCCCAGCATTGTCCTCCCTGCTCCGGACACATCTGGGATCGGTCGGTGTTCTCATTGGTTTCTATCAGATCCATGTAGATACAATTCAACTAAACTGCTCCAATGTATTCTCTATGGAAGAGCAACACTGACACCTACTGGTGACAAGAGAAATGACTTCTGTGCGGGGATCTAGGAAGCGCTACAATAAGATTTCATTGTTTTCTTTCCGAATCCCATTTATAAGACAAATAGGTGATTACAACGTGATCTTTGGGAACAGAATTAGAACTCATACCGGGGAATTTGAGGGCATTAACACAGGGCGACATCTAGATTGCATGGTCAATCTGATGAATTTGCATTAAGGTTTTGTCAGAAAATTCACTAAACACACATTTCTCATGATATCTTCGTCATATTAACTTAACACTGAAATTACAGCTCTGATATGGTGTATGTGAGTGGCTTCTACAAGAGCCTTTGTGTCCTGTTGGGATGGTGGGGGGTGTAGGAGATTTACTTGAATACTAATTATTATTATCATACAGAATATATATATATATATATATATATATATATATATATATATATATATATATATATATATATATATATGTATATATATATATATATATATATTGCCAACTGTTTGTTTACACAACTCTTTACAATAAAATAGGGTGACAGTACAATCACAATACATGTCAATACAAAAGTAATAGGAGGACCCTGCTCATGGAGTTTACAATCTAAAGAAATGTTTTTATAATGAACGATTAGAGACTCCTTCTCAGTGTAAGAATTAGAAACATTGAGATTGGATTATGTTTGCCTATATCTCAGTAAATTAGATGACAGAGGGTCAAATGCTCCCAGTAACCTCCACTATCCAATCTGTGTATTGTAATCGGGGGCACCTGATATTTACCAAATACTCTTTGTTTTTATTAGAGAAAACACACACACACACCTATATACATAGATACAGACCAGGAAAGCCAATGTGTGCCCAGCTGATGATATAACCCCCCCCCCCCCCCCCTCAATGAGAGTAGATGATTATGTATAATCGTTGGACTCCCATAAAGACAATAGATGTTATATGACTAATGTGAATCAAACACAATGTGATGTATAAGTAATAATTCTAAGCAGATGATCCCTAAACGGAAAATGTAAGCATCCCCTTGTATATGTGTCTCTGCAGACATTAGCATGCTTTGTGTAGTCTTACATAAACCATACAGTAAACGTGTAGGTGAAAATGATGTATACAAAATAAGATTATACATGTCTCATCCTTGTATACATAAATATCCGCTTTCAATTTACGGGAACAGAAAGCTCCCATGTATTCTCTGAGGAGGAGCAACACTGACACCTAGTGGTTATAAAAACACATGCCTTCAATACGGAGATTTGGGTAGATCTACAATGCGATTGGATGGAGTGTTCCCAGATCCTCCAATATGCATTGTACAGACTGGGGTCTAGGAGGAAATAAAATGTCAGGAATTCCAGAATGAAGAGAATCAGCGGATATTGGGATGGATTTCTAACTTTAAAACAGCTTCGAATGTACAACTTCATCAACAGATTATGACAATTTGTGTACAATCGGTTTATTTCTTTTTTATTATTTAATGTATTTAGAATTTCTAATTACGATAATATGTGATGACAGCGCATTGATGGAAATGGTGGGTGGCTCTTAGAAGAGCCTTTGTGTCTTGTGTTGGGGTGATGATGGGGGATGGGGGGATTACTTGGCGCTGGTGTACTTGGTGACGGCCTTGGTGCCCTCGGAGACGGCGTGCTTGGCCAGCTCTCCGGGCAGGAGGAGGCGGACGGCGGTCTGGATCTCCCGGGAGGTGATGGTGCGGCGCTTGTTGTAATTAGCCAGGCGGGAAGATTCTCCGGCGATGCGCTCGAAGATGTCATTGACGAAGGAGTTCATGATGCCCATGGCCTTGGACGAGATGCCGGTGTCGGGGTGGACCTGCTTGAGCACCTTGTACACGTAGATGGCATAACTCTCCTTCCGGCTCTTCCTCCGCTTCTTGCCGTCCTTCTTCTGGCTCTTGGTCACGGCTTTCTTGGAGCCCTTCTTGGGCGCCGGGGCGGACTTGGCTGGTTCAGGCATGATCAGGATTGATTAGAACAATTCCGATGTGTGCTGGAGCCGCCCTCATGTGCTGCATTTATAGGCGTCCTATGCAAATGAGCCTCCTCCCTCCTCACTCTTCTATTGGAGGATTCAGTCATGTGATGGGGAGGAGTGTTTTGCTTCCCTTCATGGTTTACTGATTGGTGTAGAAACAAGTCAGACCACTAATGGCTGGCTTGAAAAGTAGCCAATCACTATTTGTGACGTCAGCGCATTGATTGTATAAATATAAGGAGGTGCCAGAGGTTGGTGATCTATTTCAGAGAAGCTACACAGAAATCGCACAATGTCTGGCCGTGGAAAACAAGGAGGCAAGGTTCGGGCTAAGGCCAAGACCCGATCATCCCGGGCTGGTCTGCAGTTCCCAGTCGGTCGTGTTCACCGTCTGCTCAGGAAGGGCAACTATGCCGAGCGGGTCGGGGCCGGAGCTCCCGTCTATCTAGCCGCCGTCCTCGAGTATCTCACGGCTGAGATCCTCGAGCTGGCCGGCAACGCCGCCCGCGACAACAAGAAGACCCGCATCATCCCCCGACACCTCCAGCTGGCCGTCCGCAACGACGAGGAGCTCAACAAGCTGCTGGGCGGCGTCACCATCGCCCAGGGAGGAGTCCTGCCCAACATCCAGGCCGTGCTGCTGCCCAAGAAGACCGAGAGCCACAAGGCCGCCAAATCCAAGTAATCCCAACAACTCCTTTCTATCCCCAAATCCATTTATAACACAAAGGCTCTTCTCAGAGCCACCCACATCTCTCTACAAAGAGCCCACACACACCCCTCATTGTGTCTACCACATCGCATGGAATGAGCCCTCAATTGTCTTTATAGCTTTACACAGGAAATACATCCTTATTTATTCACACTTCTAATACAGGAGAGTTCTACAGGGAGAACAATTACTACATATAAAGAGCCTGGAGATTATTGGATGGGGATACTTCTAGATTTGTATGTCGTTTTCTTAGACACCGATCATCCTTCATCCTCTAGTTTCGACTAAATTCATTACAGATCAGAAATCATTCAGGATATACCAAAACAAAAACTTTAGATCGGCTGATCTGACAATGGGATGATAAAGATCTCCCTTCTTCCGGGGAACATTCATCAACGGTCCCTTTGATTTCAGTCAGTTTAAAAGTAATATAAATGTATTTATATATAATGGGTTGTTTTAGGGGTTCATATTACTACATAATTATAAAGGTCAATGAAAAGTATTTTCTGGGCTGAAAACCGAGAACGGGTTCGGAATACATTTCTTTGAAATCCTCATCAGAAAGACATTACTGGCTGATGGACACGCCCACTGCTACTTTCAAATTTGCCCGCCTGATTTGTGAAGAATATTACAAATATCAGCAATGCTTTATTTCCTAGAAGATTAATCCGGATTGAATAAAAATGGAATCTAAAGATCACTGAATAATGTAAAACATTTTCATATGTTCTCTTTTATTCCAAGTCCTCAGAATGCAGAATCCCCCCTCATGATGGGAGAATAAAGTATTTCATCATCAGATCTGCATACGATCATGTAACGATCTAAACTTTTTTTTTCCTCACTCTTTAGGATTTTCATTTTTTTAGAAGCACAATATTTTCTTTATATTGTACAAATTCTTGCTGGCATGTCATGATTTCGAGTAAAGATGTTATCTTAGCATTCCGATTAGGACAGAGGAAGAACATAATCTGTGCATACATTTGATTTCTCTGCGGTGTAATAAAGGACTAGACCCAGAGTCTCACACCCAGGAAGGGGAGATATCAGAACAATGTGTTTCCCTTTTCAAAATGGCTTTGAGCAATGCAGTATGCACCAGTATGGTGATTGTGATACAATTCACGTTCTCCGTGTAATCTCCAGGTATAAAAAGAAAAGCATTGAAAAGGAATAAATAGATCTCCTAAAAATGTATTGCTGTATCTGAATACAACAGAATATAATGTCTCCATCATAAACGTGTTTTGAATCTCAAAAAGTCCCAGTTATCTCTATTTAGTTCTCTATTCTTTACATCATGAAATATTGACTTTTCGGTTCAGTTCCAACATAAAGACTAGCCTCACTGAGAAGCCAACTCCACTACATAACCCTGAGTGCTGATTGTCCAATCTCATAGACCAACGGGATACCCAATTAGATACAACACTGAATGGGTATGTCAGTTATGTTCCTACGTATCGTTGGTAATCGTAAAGCAGATTGAACAGACTTGCAGAGTGTATGGTCAGTTAGACATCGCACTACAATTTTTTTTTTTTTTTGCTGAAACAATCACAGGCAGTTCTTAGAACTACAGTAGAAATAACTTGTGTTCAGTTATCAAGCATCAGCTCTTTGTATGAGAAGGTGGGTGGCCCTGAGAAGGGCCTTTGTGTAGGTGAAGTAGGTAGGAGTCTATGAAGGTTTAGCCTCCGAATCCGTAGAGAGTGCGCCCCTGGCGTTTGAGAGCATAGACGACATCCATGGCGGTGACGGTCTTCCTCTTGGCGTGCTCGGTGTAGGTGACGGCATCGCGGATGACATTCTCTAGGAAAACCTTGAGCACTCCGCGGGTCTCCTCATAGATGAGTCCGGAGATGCGCTTGACACCCCCTCTGCGGGCCAAACGTCGGATGGCGGGTTTGGTGATGCCCTGGATGTTGTCCCGGAGCACCTTCCTGTGCCGCTTTGCGCCTCCTTTGCCCAGACCCTTCCCTCCTTTACCGCGACCAGACATGATGAAGAATTTCTGTTGCAAAGACAAACTAAACTCATCTGTCTGTCCGCTCTCCTTATATAAAGCCTAAGCGGACCTGATGGAAGCCTTCCCGGGAAAGAGGCGGAGTCACACCCATTCATTATAAAAAAAAAAAAAAGAGAGCGAGATAATTTCATTCATTTATAAGGCACCCTTTATATTCAGATATATCAATGCAACAGCAATACATTTCCAGAAGATGAATGTATTCCTTCTTCTCAATGGTTTTCTATTTATACCTGGAGATTACACGGAGAACACGAATCTTTAACACTTCATAACAGAAACTCAATAACCTGTTTCCATTTTTCATATTAATTTCATATTTATAAAATATCATTTTGAAAAGGAAACAAGAAACACATTTTTATACATCTCACCTTCCTGGGTGTAAGGCTAGGCGGACCTGATGGGAAACATGTGGATAAGGGGCGGGGTCATGTATTACACTGCAGAGAATTTAATTTATTTAGAAGCGTTTAAATATTTTGCTGAATGGAAACTGATGTGATTTATCAGAAGCGCAATATTGTCTGTATTGATTAATTGCACAAATTTGTCCGGCATATCATGATCATTTCCGAATTCGACCAATAATGAAAAGTGTAATACTTTATTTCTCATCATATAGAAAGGTAGAGATCAGGGGGCGTGGCCTGACCTAGCTGGAAGATGGACGCTTAAGTCTAACGCTCCCGTTGCCTCACGACTTTTCAACTGCCTATCTGAGGTAAAATCATCGATTAATCTCTGGCTCTCATGGGGACTGCCTCACGGAATTCCTCGGCTTCCCGCTCCCGTTCTCCCCGCAGAAATCCGGGAGGTATGGCCAGTAATGTACCGGACATGTTCCGTTCCAACAGGGGGAACATGGCGCCGATCCCTCAGGGAGCCCCTCAGAACCCGCTTCCCGCTCCTGTCGGCGCGCTACCATCCACCGCACCGCCCTTACCCCCTGATAATGCCAATCTAGATACGGGCTTACCGGCTTACCGGCTTCACAGCCCCACCTCAGCATCCACGATCTCCGTACCATTGCCGCGGACATAAAGGACACCTTGTCAGCACTCTCAACTTAAAAAGACGACCCACGGGGCGCATGCGCGGCGCGATCCTGGACGGAAGCAAGGGCTGAGAGCTCCGTGAGGAACGGAGACAAAAGCTGACTCCCCGGGGCCTTACAGCTACATTTCGAGCACCAAACCTCCTATAACCCCTGGCGGAACATCCAGCGCATGCCGGGCCCCAAGACTCGCCGCGGCAAACCGGCCCAACGATCCCTAACAACTTACTTGCTCAGAGTGCGGGAACAACACAAGATGTCCCAAGATGGCGCCCAGGCAGGGCCGGCTCCGGCGTGCTCTCAGGCCTCGCAGGCCTCAATCCCATCACCGGACTACCCCGCGAATGACTGTGAGTACACACGCCAGCTTACTAAAGCTGATCTGGAGGAAAGCCTCTCCACAATGTATGATAGGCTGGCTAGGAAGTTCCAGTCGGAACTGAGTAAAGCCACCAGCACATTGTCAGTGGAGATTGCGGCCCTGGGCACCAGAACAGACTTATTAGAAACCAAACATGATGAGCTGTGCTTGGCACATGATGACCTCCGCAAGGACCATGAGACTCTTACTGAAACAGTCCAGGTCCTGCAAGCCCACCTCGAGGACCTTGACAATAGGAACAGGAGGAATAATCTGAGGGTGAGGGGGGTCCCTGAGACTGTTACTGATATTGCCCAGGCCATTCAGAAGTTGTTTCACTCTCTGCTCCCGGAGTCCCCGGGGACGGCCTTTACCTGTGACAGGCTGCATAGAGCCCTGCGCCCAAAACCCCCGGATGATAGACCTCCTCGGGACATTGTATTGTGCCTCAAGGACTATCTAATTAAAGAGGAGATACTGAGGGCCTCACGAAATACCCCTAACATCCAATTGGATGGGGTGGCGGTGCAAATTTACCCGGACATCTCTCCTACAACACTTGATAAAAGGAGACGAATGAAAGAAATCACCACAGTACTGCAATCTGCCAGAATCAGATATCGATGGGGTTTCCCTTTTAAGTTGCAAGTTCCCCATAACGGAACCACGTATACTGTTACTACGATCACAGAGGGAAAAGATCTTCTGGTAAAACTGGGCCTCCTGAACGCAGCTGACCACCCCAGGATGCCATCCACCCCCCGCTCTCCGGCCATTTGGGCCACCCCACCTCCTAGAAGGGACCGTCGCACAGTTCATTAATCAGCGCAATTCCCCACTTCTCTACTGGACTCATGAGAGGGCCCGCATGTGAAAGAAAAGATCTCTTGTCTCACCCTTGGCCAGATGTTCGGTCGCGCCCGTCTGATTTACCCCCCACTCCGAGCAAGTCAGATGGAGACCTTGAAGTCCCAAGAAATCACCTTTTGTGATCCCCCCACATTTACACAGGCGGATCGGCTCCCTCTCCTTGCTTGGAGGATTAGACCATTTGGTCTGAATTTTTTGATGCACTTGGGGCGGTGGGAGAGAGGGGAGGACACAATTTTTTTTGATGTTTTTGTTTTATTTTGCCCTCTGCTTTCTCCTTCCAATGCCCCCTTTTTTGTGTTTTTGGTCGGGGTGTTGGTTGTACCCCCGACCCCCTTGTCACTGAGTATGCCTCTAGCGAAACCTACTCTGCGATTGTTGCACTCGCAGGACTTGAGGCTAGTCTTGAAATGCTCCTTTTTCTGTTTTGTTTGTGTTTTTTTTACTGTTTTTGGCTCTTTATGTGTTGTACTGCTGCTAACCTCACAAGAGTTTGCCTCTCATTGGTTGACGCTCCTGGGCGCTCACCCCACCCCCGGCCTCCCCGGGGGTGGGGTGGTGCCCACGACGTTAGCCTCTGACCCAGGTTTAAATGTATATGTGTCCTCACATTGGTCTGTGTGCGAAGGCTGCTTTAGTAATATAATTGTGGTTCATGCGGATTCTGGACTCACGGTGCACAAAACAACTGGGAAGCTACAACCTAAATTTTCCCAATGGGTATCAGGGTAATTTCTCATAACCTTAAGGGCTTTAACTCCCCCGCTAAAAGAAGGAAGGCCTTTAGGGAATACAAAAGATTGGGAGCGGACATAGTGCTCCTCCAGGAGACGCATTTCTCCACCCAAAATCACCCACAATATTTTGATAAAACCTTCCGTCAAGGATACTTCACTACATATGAGTCCAGGACCCGCGGCGCTGCTATATTTTTTAGGCACAATACACAATTTGAACTACAACAAGAATATAAGGATCCTGATAGCCGTTTTGTCATAATAAAAGGCAATATGCAAGGGAAGTCTGTCACAATAGCATCAGTGTACGCCCCCAATGACGCTCAGGCTAGATTCTTTAAGGATTTCTTCATGGCCCTAGATAAACTCCACTCCCCACATATGATAGTGGGGGGAGACTTTAACTTAGTGGCCCATCCATCTCTTGATAGGAGCAGGACTGGCCACGCCTCTAATGTTTTCCCTAAAACCCTACAGTACCTCATCAAGTCAAACCAGCTTATAGACACCTGGAGGGCCCATAATGTAGGGGCAAAGGAGTACACATTTTATTCCCACCCGCACGACAGTTACTCCAGGTTGGACTACATTTTCTCCACATCTATCTTGACAGCCAACTCCACAGCGGCAAGAATTCATTCCTGCCCATGGTCTGACCACCAGATAGTTACCTGTACATTTACCTGTATGGGTCTCCCAAAAACCCAGGGAGCTTGGAGACTCAATGACTCTATGCTCACTGACCCGGCGGCACTTGCACAGATATCAGGGTATATCTCGGAATACTTTGCTCACAACGAGGTTGGGGAGATCTCCCCGGCGTCGTTGTGGGGTGCACATAAGGCAGTGCTGCGGGGCAGACTGATGCACATGGCATCGGCCCGGAAAAAACACAGAATCCAGAATATAGAGACACTTACTAGTGAATTGGATGGGCTGTATCGCAGACATGGTCATTCTCAGGAACCCGAGATTTTAGCACAAATTGAACAGAAGAGGAGGGCACTGGACGCTATCCTCTCTGAGCAAACCGAAAAAGCATTGAGATGGTCTAAGGCCAAATTTCTCTTGTATAGTAATTCCTCATCGACCATGTTTGCGAGAAAGCTGAAGCAATCCACACAACCTACTCACACATACAGACTACGAGACAGAAGGGGAGACCTCACAACCCACCCCAAAACTGTGCTACAAATATTTAAGACCTATTACCAGTCCCTTATGGAGGCTCCTAGCCCGCCCGCCCCCCTTAGGCCCTCAACATGGCTAGAATCAACCTGGTTACCGAAATTGACAGCGGATCAATTAGAATCTTTAAATGCCCCCTGTACTGAGGAGGAAGTAAAAACCGTTATTTCCTCTCTTAAAACTGCAAAGACCCCCGGCCCAGACGGCTTCTCAGCCATGTACTATAAAAAATTTGCTGACTTACTGGCTCCTAGACTGACCAATCTATATAACATGGTCCTCTCTGGGGAACCCTTCCCAAAGGACATGCTGATGGCCAATATGTCCCTAATACCTAAACCAGGGAAGGATCATACCCTCCCCCAAAACTTTAGGCCCATTTCGGTCATTAATAATGACCTAAAGATATTTAGCCGTATTTTAGCGGACAGACTAGCGACCAATATCACATCCCTAATCTCCCCAGACCAGACAGGATTCATCCCAACAAGACAGATAACGGACAACATTCGCCTAGCCACCAACATTATCCAGGACGCCAACCTTCACTCGAGAAAAGTCCTTATGCTTAGCCTTGACATTAATAAAGCCTTTGACAGTGTCCTATGGCCCTACTTGGACAAAATTCTACACAGATTTGGAATCGTTGGTGGATTCGTTAATGGTTTCCATGCTCTATATAATAACCCCCAGACGTGTATAAGACTCCCAGGTTGCTCCTCAGATTACTTTACCCTTGGACGAGGCACTAGACAGGGCTGTCCTCTGTCCCCCTTATTGTTCGCTTTAGCGATTGAACCCCTGTCTAGATATATAGCCTCCAATCCCAACATAAAAGGGTATGAAAAATGCGCATCCTCATACAAATTAAGCCTTTACGCAGATGATGTCCTGCTATTCTTGACTGACCCCCTAACCTCCCTCCCCAACCTTTTAGTGGCCTTGGAGGAGTTTCAACTGGAATCTGGCCTGGGGGTGAACCCATCCAAGTGTGTAGCCATGCCTATTAATTTACCGCACCGGCTGGTGACATCCTTGAAGAATAGTTTTAATTTCTCCTGGTCCCCTCAGTCCTTACAATACCTAGGAGTAAAACTGGCCCCCACCCTTAAGACGATTTATGCACAAAACTACCCACAGGTCTTTACCACAATCAAAAGCTTGTTAAACCAATGGGCCCCATACCATATCTCATTTTTAGGCCGTATTCAGGCAGTCAAGATGTCTATCCTCCCGAAACTGTTGTTTTATTTTAGGGCCCTCCCACTGTACGTGCCCCGAGCCACAATTGGGCACTTGCAGTCGGAACTGATGAAATTCATTTGGAAAGATAAGAGACCCAGACTTAGCAGACACATGATGTATAGAACCAGGGCTGGGGGGGGTTTGAGCTGCCCCGACTTGTGGAAGTACTTCCTGGCGGCAAGATTGGTCCAGCATGCCCAATGGCATTTCCCATCCCCTTGTACTCCCTGGATACGCTTTGAGCAAGACTCGATTAAACCATACTACCTCCCAGGGATTCTATGGTCTGCCCAATCAAACCAAAGAGATATCGCAGCTCTTAATGGGGTGGTGGGGCAGTCTCTCTACCTCTGGACCCTGTATGGGGATAAGTTTGGTCTGTCCTCTAAACCAGCTCCTCTATCTTCCTTCCTGGGGGACCCTGGCTTTCCGGGGGCCTTTGGGACGGAATCTAATTTTGCACACTGGTCCTCTCGGGGCCTGGTAACCCTACGCTCTCTATGTCAGGGGAGGAACTTCCGTTCCTTTGAGGACTTGAACCAGAATTGGGGTATCCCCCATTCAGAGTTCTACAAATACTTACAGATTCGCCACTATTTCCAGAACTCAATAGCGCAGTGGAGAGCAGCCCCTAAAACTGCATTTGAGGCACTTTGTCCTGAGGGGTCCAGGGGTAGAGGGGTGATCTCGGCAATCTACTGTCACCTTAACGACTTCAATTCAGAGCCTAAATCACAGGCCATGTTAGCATGGGAGACTGACCTAGCACTGAATATCACATCGGAGGAATGGTGTGACATGATAGGTAATATGCATAAATGTACGCGCTCAATTGCTGTAAAGGAGACAGTGGTTAAATTACATACTAGATGGTACTACACCCCGTACAAACTAAATAGGATGTTCCCTCTGGTCTCAGACAGGTGCTTCAGGGGCTGTGGAGAGGAGGGTTCTCTCCTCCACACCTTCTGGAGCTGTAAACACTTGGACCCCCTTTGGAGGAAGGTTTCGGAAAAGATACAACAGATCACTGCCAATGACATTGCCCTCACAGCTCGTATATGCATTCTTTTTGACGACATCCCGGGAACCCTGCCCGCAGAACAGAAATTAATACACACACTATTCAGCGCAGCGCACTGGGCCATAGCCATGAACTGGCGGAAGGCGGTGGTACCCTGGCCGCAAGTCATTTACCGCATGGACTCTATAAAACTGATGGAGCGCATTCATCACACACTTATGGACTCCATGCCGGCCTTTGAGAAGAAATGGGACCCCTGGCCTACCCCGGGGCGGGCAGATCACCTTGCCCCGGGGTAATCACACAAACTATCAGAGTTTGATAGCTTTGCCTACTCAATAGATGAAAATGTCTAGAAAAGGGCTTTATTCGTACATATACAGCAATATTGCAAGTATGCAGTGCACGTCAACACTTACTCTATTTTATTTTGTTTTTAGTTATCCTATAGTTTCTGTTTTTGGTTGTTGGCACAATTTTGTTTGCCTTATTCATGTTCAACAGTACTATCCAACAGGAATATTTGATTCTGTGTAATGATGGCATTATAAGTTTTCATGTCATTTGGACATTCACATGTGTCACCGATGCTCCATGGACTGTGCTTGCTTTGAAAGAGCTTTACTTGTAACCGAGATAGGATCACGGTCGTTGTTCTCTTTGACACACTGTTTGTACATCATTATGACTTTAAAAGTACGTACTATACTGTATATTCTTGGAGGCCATTGAGGGTGCTCAACTTCAGCCTGCCGTGACGGCCCTTTTCAACAATCTGCTAAACAGACCTCCCCTCACCTCTATACCCATGGATAGAATTCACCGAGCCCTGCGGCCCAGGGGTAAAGAGACAGACCCACCACGCGATGTGGTATGTTGCCTGCCTGATTTCAGGCTCAAAGAAGATGTCCTCAGACAGGCCAGAGGGACACCGCACATCTCCCATGATGGCCACCCTGTACAAATCTTCCAAGACCTGTCCGGTATCACACTGCAACACCGCAGGGACCTGCGCCCACTATTAGAAGTACTCCGTGCCAACGGTATCACATATAAGTGGAAGTTTCCCTTCTGCCTGGCTGCCTCCTCACACGGCCGGAATGCCTTCCTGAGAGTACCTGAGGACCTCCCGCAGTTCTGCCGTACGATGGGCATCCCGATGACCGATGTGCCTGAATGGTATGCAGATTTTCGGCGATCCGCGATCAGAAGAGAACTGCCACCGTCCGAATCGATGGAGACCCAAGACACCGGCTCCTGCAACCGCTCATCACCATCGACCCGCACCACCACCTCTGGATCCCGATCGGGCCGTAGCCCCTGCTCCACGCCTAATTCACGGAGGTCCAGAAGGGACCATTAACCACTTCCCGCCCGGTCAATAGTAAATTGACGTCCGGGAAGTGGCTTCGTTATCCTGACTGGGCGTCATATGACGTCCTTCAGGATAACAGCCGCCGCGCGCCCGTGGGGGCGCGCATCGCGGCGATCGGTGGAGCGGTGTGTCAGTCTGACACACCGCTACACTGATCTCGGTAAAGAGCCTCCGGCGGAGGCTCTTTACCACGTGATCAGCCGTGTCCAATCACGGCTGATCACGATGTACACAGGAAGAGCCGTTGATCGGCTTTTCCTCACTCGCGTCTGACAGACGCGAGTAGAGGGGAGCCGATCGGCGGCTCTCCTGACAGGGGGGGTATGCGCTGATTGTTTATCAGCGCAGCCCCCCTCAGATGCCCACACTAGACCACTAGGGAAGCCCCCAGGACCACCAGGGAAGCCCCCAGGACCACCAGGGAAGCCCCCAGCATGTGGATGGCCAGGTACATCCCCCATGGCCATCCACATGTTAAAAAAAAAAATCTAAAATATGCCAATCAGTGCCCACAGATGGGCACTGATTGGCACATCATATTTAATAAAAAAAAAAGTAAAAAAAAAAGGATTCCCAGCAATGCCACCCATAAGTGTTATCAGTGCCACTCATCAGCGTCCATCAGTGCCACCTATCAGTGCCCATCCGTGCCCACCCATGCCCACCTATCAGTGCCCATCCATGCCACCTATCAGTGCCCATGCATGCCACCTATCAGTGCCCATCCATGCCACCTATCAGTGCCACCTATATGTGTGCATCAGTGCCACCCATAAGTACCCGTCAGTGCCGCCTATGAGTGCCCATCAGTGCCACCTGAGTGCCCATCAGTGCCGCATACCAGTGCCACCTATCAATGCCCATCAGTGCCACCTATCAGTGCCCATCAGTGCCGCCTATCAGTGCCCATCATCAGTGCCACCTCATCGGTGCCCCCTAATTGGTGCCACCTCATCGGTGCCCATCAGTGCCGCCTTATCAGTGCCCATTAGTGCCGCCTTATCAGTGCCCGTCATTGAAGAAGAAAACGCACTTATTTACAAAAAAAATTAACAGTGACAAAGAAAAACTTGTTTTTTTGCAAAATTTTCGGTCTTTTTTTGTTTGTTGCGCAAAAAATAAAAATCGCAGAGGTGATCAAATACCACCAAAAGAAAGCTCTATTTGTTGGAACAAAATGATAAAAAATTTGTTTGGGTACAGTGTAGCATGACCGCGCAATTGTCATTCAAATTGCGACATCGCTGAAAGCTGAAAATTGGCTTGGGCGGGAAGGTGTCTAAGTGTCTGGTATTGAAGTGGTTAACCTACATCTCCCGGTATGTGTTCCCGCCCTCTGACAGAAAGAAAAGGGTTTCTTTATTGTTTCACATCGGCTGTTTATTTGTATACCTTCCCACAAGTTTGCCGCTTTCCCGGCCTCATTTACTGTCCTAAATGTCATATTAGACTTTTTATTTCAATGTCCTCCTTCATCTTGTTCCTCTAATATTTCTGTCCACCGAGCCGGGTTGGTTTTTGGCGCCACAACGTCTTCCCTCAATGCCTACATTCTCCAGGATGCCTTGCGGTTCAGTTACCGCCCCTTTCCCTCTGAACTCTCTGGCGATTTGTACTGTGATCCTCTCCATGGCGCACAATGCTGCTGTTTTCGCCCTCTCAGGACGTTCAGCGCGGACAGTTCTAGTGCCTCAATAGCGCCCTTCTCCTATGCTACGTTACCGATACCGGGATCATTGATGACTATGCCACCCCCACGAAAACACTCCCCCCTGGTCTCTGATTGCCACCACAGACGGACCGATGTCTCCGATGCAGCTGATCCCAACCTCTAATATCCTACGGCTCCCTCATCGCTACACCACTCGCCTTCTGTGCCTGCTGATCAGCAACCTGTGGCCGCTCCTCCCCGCAAGCTCCAATTTTTGTACATCCAGGTACCCCTGTTCCATGACTGTATGCTGAATGTCCGTATATTTGGGATGAATACTTCTGGTACATACCACCTGTACTTCTGTATGACGCTCCCTGCTTCTCTCCTCTTCTCCCGATCCGATGAACTGTCGATCCCCCCTTTTTTCTATTTTTTTTTTTTTTTTGCTTCATTCAGATCTTGCTTACAGGTTTTATTGCTCTCCAAGATTGTGGTTATTCCTGACATGCTAATGTTCCGACAGTGTTGTGATTATTGTTCCTTGCTTCAGTCTTTGGATGCTATGTGACAACATTCTCAATGCCATATTCTACCTGTTAGAGCATGACTTTTTAATATTAGCGTTTGCTTTGAATATTTTCAATGAGATCCCTGTATTGTCATACACTTGTCCTCATGCGATTTTGTTACTTACGCCTAATTACCTCTTAGGCATCTATTCACTCTCACCTACTCAGCCTCCCCTTGCCTCTATGGTCTAGCCTACTGTACTCCATCACTCACTCCCCGAACGTCGGTTTATTGTCATCCTCTCTAATTAGGCAACATAGTCGGGCAATAGGGAGATTTCATCCGAATCTACTTACTATCCTTCCATCTTCTTCTGGTCAGTTCCAACCCCACCACAGAGGTGTCTGGTGGTACGTTTGCGTATTTATACGTGGATCTCCCACAGACACCCTGATAACTACCGAAATTGTATTTATTTTTATATTTTTTACCTTCTCTCTGAGATCCGAGGGTATATTTATACCCTCCCTCTCTTCGGTTTCTCTACGTGGTTTTGCCACTTCAAGATATCATAGCTATAGTTTTGCACTCGTGCTTTGTGTTTTGGGGGGGTTTTTTTTTTTTTTTTTTCTTCTTTTTTACTCTGGTTATAACACGTACCAACGATACCCGATGGCGAATACACTGCCCTCCACTTCCACCACTCGCTCACATCCGCAAAACCATAACCAGCTCAAACTCTATTCTATTAACATACAAGGCCTTAACACTCCTGAAAAGCGTTCTCTTCTGCTATCTACCTTACATAAATCCAAAGTTCACATTGCCCTAGTACAGGAAACCCACTTCAGATCAGATAACATTCCAAAACTACAGAATCACCACTTTCCACTGGCTTTCCACGCCTCTAACGATGTAGCCAAATCCAAAGGGGTTTCGATATTAATCTCTAGACATTGCCCAATTCAAGACATAACGACTCAATCAGATGCACAAGGGAGGTTCCTCTTTCTCAAGGGCACGATTCACAAAAAAACCATCACTATTGCTAATATCTACGCACCAAACTCTCATCAAGTAACTTTTTTTAGAGATACTCTCAGATTATTAACACTGTTTCAAGCTGGCACCCTTATACTTGGGGGTGATTTTAACGTAGCTCTAAACCCCACTCTGGACTCTTCCAATGGCTCCTCTTCCCTACCTTACAAGGCACTCAGGGCAATTAAAATGGAACTGCATGATCTTTTACTCCATGATACTTGGCGTACCCTTCATACCAATGTCAAAGATTTTACTTTCTTTTCTGCTCCTCACAACAAGCATTCCAGATTAGATTATTTTTTTCTTTCACAACCTGGTCTCTCTTACCTCACTAAAGCCACCATTGAGCCCATGATATTGTCAGATCATAACCCAATTACGTTACTGCTCTCATTGCCCGTTACACAGACTGCATCTTGCACGTGGCGGTTAGACGATTCTCTGCTCTCAGACTCTGACGTGCTACACCAACTTTCCACCCATATATCTCAATACTTTACCGAAAATGCGACCTCTGACGTGGATCCTGTAACGCTATGGGCCGCACATAAATGTGTCTTGAGAGGACGCTTGATTTCTCTGGCTTCAGCTCGTGCTAAACAACGTACAGCTTACATTGACTCCCTGACCCAACGCATACGAGTCCTGGAAAGGACTCATAAAGCCTCGCGTGCGACGGCCACTTTGACTGAACTGAACCAAACTAGAACTGACCTCTTAGAAGTGTTACACAAATCACTGAGACGTAAATATGCATTGACACATAAGGTTTTCTATGAGTTCAGTAATAAGTCAGGTAAGATGTTAGCCAGAGCATTACAAACCAGGAAAGCTTCCCACACAATCCACATGCTAAAAACTGCAAAGGGGTCCACTGTCACTAAAACTGAGGACATCGCCCAACAATTTGTTCAATACTTCATGAACCTTTACAACCTTCCCAAATTACCTAACACTTCCTGCCAGTCGGATAGAACTAACATGATTCAAGCATTTCTACATCAACATTCCCCGACCCCCCTCTCCACTGATGACGCCACTAGTCTTGACTCCCCAATCTCTGTGGACGAGGCATCACAGGCTTTGAAACAACTGAAACCCGGGAAATGCCCAGGCCCCGATGGGCTCACCACAGGTTACTTCAAGTCCTTCCGTGAACCCTTACTACCCCACTTTATAAATGCATTCAACACATTTTCCTCCAACCCTGCGACCACTAGAGACCTCTTGGAAGCCCACATTACCCTTATTCCTAAGCCGAACAAAGATGTCACTCTGGTTTCTAACTATAGACCAATCTCGTTGCTTAACGTGGATGTTAAGTTATACGCAAAGATTATAGCAAATCGCCTACAACCCCTCGTACCCAAACTGATTAATCTTGACCAGGTGGGTTTTGTCTCTGGCAGAGAAGCTAGAGACAACACCATAAAAGCTATAAACATACACCATTTGATGACCTCCACCGCCACTAAAGGTTTTTTCTTGTCCTTGGATGCGGAGAAGGCGTTCGACAGGGTGGCATGGGACTACATGGAAGCCACGCTACGTGCAGTAGGTATACCGCAATCTCTGATTACTATGATCATGGCTCTGTACTCATCACCTACTGCAAAAATTAGAGTGAATGGTCACCTGTCGAGCGCCTTCTCCGTCTCTAACGGAACACGTCAGGGATGTCCGCTTTCACCCCTGTTATTCATAATCACCTTAGAACCCTTTCTCCGTAAAATTAGAGCGAACCCGGATATCGTTGGCATATCTGTTAGACACAAAACCTACAAAGTGGCGGCATATGCCGATGATATCCTTTTATTTCTGTCCAACCCCTTGATCACCATCCCGAACCTCCTTAACGAATTCTCCCTGTTTAAGGAACTGTCCAACCTCCTGATTAATTTCCAAAAATTGCATGCCCTTAACATTTCCCTTCCTTCTACTCTGGTCGCCCATTGTAAGGCTGTTTTCCCCTTCCTATGGGATCCCGTGGCCATAACGTATCTGGGTATCCGGTTGCCTACCAACCTATCCGATTTATACTCTCTTAACTTCTTGCCCACATTAAATAATATCCAATCCGATCTCTTACAATGGAACCGTGGCACATTCTCCTGGTTCAGGAGGATTGCTATTCTAAAAATGAATGTGCTTCCCAGAATCCTTTACTTATTGCAAACCATCCCGATCAAAATCCCCCCTTCCTTTCACCTTTCCTTTAAACGAATGTGTAGGACTTTCATTTGGGCTTCCAAATCTCCGAGACTCAACTGGCATAGACTGACACTACCCAAACTACAGGGTGGTGTGGGTCTACCAGACCTGCAGAAATATCAATGGGCCTGTCATATGTCCAGGATTGTTGATTGGCACGTACACGCCACTTGCAAAGATTGGGTTCAACTCGAACAATCGATTACTGACATTCCACTACAATACTTCCCGTGGTTACCCAACTCTCACGCTCCTAAACAGTTGCTTCTCCATCCACTGGTTGGTGCCACTCTCATGTATGCCCGCCTAGCTAACAACCAGTCCAAAATCCTGCACGCCCCGGGTCCCATGACTCCAATGTCTCTCAATCCCGACTTTCCTGCTGGTCTCACTCGACGAAGCTCCTCTCCCGGGGCCCCCAATGTTACTCCTAGGGCTCGGAACTTTTTTACCAACGGTGAGCTCTCTACCCACCACTCTCTATCCCAATCCTTCCCAGATTACCATATTTCTTTCTTTAACTATTTACAACTCCGACACTTTTTCCTACATTGCAAACCTGTCATACCCTGGCATCATGACTTCACGCCTTTTGAAACCCTTTGTCTCCAGCAGGAACCTCAAAAACACGTCATTTCCTTGACCTACTCATCCCTTTTTTCCACCTATGATATCAAAGCTGACGCTTTAGTTTGTAAGTGGGAATCTGATCTTGATATGGACCTCACACCTCAGGATTGGGGTAAAATTTATACACACATACACAAAGGCTCGCTTAATGTCTCCGTCCAAGAAAATCGTTACAAACTTTTCTCGAAATGGTACAGGACTCCCCACCTCATTCATAAAATGCACCCGAGCGTATCCCCTCTATGTTGGCGCTGCAATGCCGCCCCAGGTTCCCTCTTACATGTTTGGTGGGAATGCCCACTCATTCACACCTTTTGGACAGACATACATGCTCTCATTCGCCAAATCACTACCTACGAGATCCCGTTCACCCCTGCCCGCTTTCTGCTACACCACACATCTTCTTCCGTTAGCTCATACAAACGCTCCCTCACGATTCATCTTCTTAATGCCGCTAACCAATGCATCCCAGTCCATTGGAAGAGTCCCACACCTCCCACAATTGCCGAGTGGACCCGCAGGGTCGACAAAGTGGAGGAAATGGAATGCCTCATTCACCAGGCCAAAGACAACCTCACACAACATGAACATACTTGGGCTTGCTGGAAACACTTCCGATCATCTCCTCCACCTGCCCTGCCTACTACCCTGGCGCGCCCCTCTTGAATCTTCAGAGATTGATATCGAAATACCGTAATGTTGCTACTGTTACCTGACCTATCGGTCTACCACCACGTCTTCCCTTCCTCTACCACAGGAGTACTCTAGCGTAATATCGGGTGCACCACGACCCTTATTTTTACTTAATTGTTCTTGAACCCTCCTCCGGTCACAGCAAGTCCCCTCTTAGGGGTGACTGGGGGAGGTGTATCCTAAGGTGCCCCCTATTTATTCCCTTTCCTCTATACTCTCCTGCTTTGCGTAACATGATCCCTTGTATTACCGATGTGATAGGTTTTTTGTCAGTAGGGTTTACACCTATTCTAATATCTGTTTACACACTTCTCTTAAGTTACATTGCTCGTGTTACCTCCTATGTCTTTTATCTTGCCTATAGCCATTCGTGGCCCTCCCATGTCTCATCACCTATTTACAACAATGATCTTGTACTTGACACACACTAGACTATTGTATGCACGCTGTAATGTTCGTTACCAATGTTTTACTGTTTAGCATGTATTTCCCAGCTAATTTGACTTGTACTGTTTGAAAACTTTAATAAAATTTTAAAAAAAAAAAAGAAAGGTAGAGATCATCTCACTATCATGTTCTGTATGTAGCAGTGAGGGAGGATTCTGCATTCCGAGGACTTGGAATAAAAGAGAATATATGGAAATGTTTTACATTATTCAATAATCTTCAGAATCCATTTCTATTCATTCCGGACTATTCAATGAAAATAAAGCATTGATGATATTTCCTGGATAAATGTCTCATCTGATGGTCTCAGTGTCGGATTTGGCGGGATAATAGGGCTGATTATTTCTCTGTAACGTTCTTCACTATTCAGGCGGGGAAATTTGAAAGTAGCAATTTGAAATCTGAGCCAATCAGAGCAGTGGGCGTTTCCCTTATCAGCCAGTAATGTCTTTCTTATGAGAATTTCAAAGAAACGTGTTCTGAGATCTTTCTCTGTTTTCAGCCCAGAAAATACTTGTTCGGCAGACTTTTCATTGATCTCTATAGCAAACATTCTCTAGCAGGGCGGATTCTGCATCGTGGAGTTAAAGAAAAGACTAGAAGACATGTGACATTCATATTTCTAATGGATTTATTATTCCTGGTTAGATAAACTGCCCGACAATTCAGAGGAGCGTTGATCGATGTTCCCGGAGGAAGAGATATCAGATTTTAGTGTCGGAAAATGTTTCTATCTGAGATCATTGGAACGTTCCATAGAATTCCGGCGGGAGATTTGAATGAATCAATTTCATATTTGCACCAATCACAGTTCTGGGCGATTTCTTCGGATACAATGTATTGGGTGTGAAGGAGGATGATCTGAGATCTGTGTTCCTTTCAGCTGGGGGATGTTTGTTTAGTATTGAATGATCTCTTATCTCCAGAAGATATTCAGCACAATTAAAGGACGGATGACAATACAAAGCAGTCCCTGTAAGGAGATCACATCGTTCCTTCACATGAAATACGTTCTAATAAATGATACAAATCATAGAAACTCTGAATTGCTGTTAGGATGGACAGACATGGAGGGGTGGATGGTTTTGGTTGGAGGGGTTTAGCGGTGAGTAGACGATCAGCATAGACAGATTGGGATGAAAAGAGATGAGAGAATGATGTACTGTGATCACATTTCATGTCATTACTCCTCACCTGTATTAAAAGTCTGAGTGTGATAAGAAGACAAAGGATTTGCCTTTACAGGGAACTTTACCTGACAGTATTAATAATACATAACTTAATTGGAGAATAAAAACCAGGTATGTCCGGCTCTATGTAGAGCATGTTTGTGAGGCAATGCTAAAATCATAATAACATTGATCTTTAGATGAGAAGTACCGTAGATCGGTCAGACTGGGGGGGGTGAATAAACCTTCCTTCTATCCCCATCCTGATTCTAGATTTATTGCGGAGATCATCTCCTATTTCTGGCTGTATTAATTCCCTATTCACCTCCTTGTACTGCACACACACCTCAGTGTTCTACCAGGAATGACCACAAGGTGGCAGAGCGGAATAAACACTTATGCCGCACACACATTGTTACAATAAAAGATCCTCCACAATCTCCCGCCTTACATTGTTACTTTATATGACATCACATGTTCAGAAGATCGTGGAGTTCTTAACCCACAACTCAATCGGGGATTGAAGCGAAAAAAACGAAACATTGTATCTACTCAATCAGCCCAGACAAATCTTTGTCTATTTGTATCTATTTCAATTATCAGCAGCAGATCAATGTACATAGATAAAGCCATAAGCTGCCTGATAGGCAAATGACACAAACTATGTAAAAGTATCAACTACATACAAATCTGATCACAATATCACCTCGTCGGACAGCACACAGTCCTTTATAGAAGTTAGAAGTAGATAATTGTCCCCAGGGCATTGGACATGTGTATCACCTTTACTAATACCTACACATTTACAAGTGAACGTACACATGATCTCCAATCCTGGAAACAATTTTTTTTTCCATTACCCCCCCCTCCCCCCCAGTGTCTGGAAGTTTTTATAATTGTATTATCGTCATTAGGGAAATTAAAAACGTAAAGTGATAGTATTAAATGGAGGTGCAATTGAGTTAAAAATTACATGTGCATATTGCAATCACAGTGAATGTTCAGTCCAAATATATATATATATATATATATATATATATATATATATATATATATATATATATATATATATATATTAAAGTTTTGGAATAACATGAAAAAAAGGTTGCAACCTCTGTCAGGTTTTTACTACTTCAAAACATCCCATATAGGGGTGTGGGGCTTCAGTGGTAAACTTGCAAACAAACCGCAATGTGTGTTCCCCATACACTCTACAATCTGATTTCCTCCACTAACAATTTCATAGAGCAGCTTACCAGTAGGGATGAGCCGAACACCCCCAGTTCGACTCGCACCAGAACCCGCAAACGTACCTAAAGTCCATGCAAGCTTTAGAACCCTATTAGTTATAATGGATGTGAATGTTCGAAATCAAAAGTGCTCATTTTAAAGGCTAATATGTAAGTTATTGTCATAAAAAAAGTGTTTGGGGACCTGGGTCCTGCCCCAGGGGACATGTATCAATGCATTTTTTTTTTTTTTTTTTTTTAAATGGCCGTTTTTTCAGGAGCAGTGATTTTAATAATGCTTAAATTGAAACAATAAAAGTGTAATATTCATTTAAATTTCGTACCTGGGGGGTGTCTATAGTATGCATGTGAAGGGGCGCATGTTTCCTGTGCTTAGAACTGTCCCTGCAAAAAGTGTAATTTTTGCAGGAAAGAAAGCTATTTAAAATGACTCGCGGCTATATGAATTGTCGGCTCCCGTAACACAGAGAACAGTCATTCATTGAAAGTCATTCATAAAAAAAAAAGTCATTGATAAAAAATAAAAACAATTAAAAAAAAAAAAAAAGCGTGGGGGTCCCCCCAAATTCAATAACCAGGCCCTTCAGGTCTGGGATGGATATTAAGGGGGACCCCAGCCCAAAAAAATAAAAAAATGGCGTAGGGTCCCCCTCAAAATCCATACCAGACCCTTATCCGAGCACGCAACCTGGCAGGCCGCAGGAAAAGAGGGGGGGGGAGAGCGCCCCCCTCTCCCGCCTGAACCGTACCAGTCCACATGTCCTCAACATTGGGAGGATGCTTTGGGGCTCTGAGACCCCAAAGCACCTTGTCCCCATGTTGATGAGGACAAGGGCCTCTTCCCCACAACCCTGGCCGGTGGTTGTGGGGGTCTGCGGGCGGGGGGCTTATCGGAATTTGGAAGCCCCCTTTAACAAGGGGACCCCCAGATCCCCCCCCCTGTGTGAAATGGTAAGGGGTACAACAGTACCCCTACCATTTCACCAAAAAAGTGTCAAAAATTGTAAAAATGACAGGAGACGGTCTTTGACAATTCCTTTATTAAAATTTTCTTTCTTCTTTCCTCTGGTCTTCCTTTCTTCATCCTTCGGTTTCTTCATCTTCTCCATCCGGCATCTTCTTCCATCTTCTTCTTCCTTCATCTTCTTCCTCCGCTCAAGCACCAACGCCATGGAAGAAGATGCCGGACAGAGGAATAGGATGGAGGTGATGGGACTAGGGGAGAGTTTGGGATGGAGGAGATGGGGCTGCAGTAGGAAAAGGATGTGGGATGGAAGAGATGGGACTGGAGGAGGAGGATGTGGGATGGAGGAGATTGGATTGCAGGAGGATGAGAAGGACATGGAGAAGGAGGAGGACATGGGATGAGCCTTTGTGGGATGGCCAGTGGGCAGATTTGGTAGGACAACCAGAGAGCGGGCACTGGGTAATGTTGGAAGAACAATAAAGGGTTTTCCCCTAGGTTGAGGACTTTCATTTGGCACTACTACACTTTCCCAGAGAAAAGGAGTACAAGAATGTATTAATATCAAAAATGTATTTATAAATCATAATAAATGAAAAGATGAAAACAGTAAGAAAGTTTTGACATATTCACAAAAATAAAAATTGCATCAATTGAATACGTAATTTACTATATGACATTGGACCAGGTAATGTTGGTGGTCAGGCCTGGGGGGGGGCAACATATTCCTCCCACTGACACCAATGATGTGACACTATTCCTCCCACTAACACCATTATTGTATTCATGGAACCAATGACAGAGCACTATTATTTTCCAATGGCACCAATAAAGGGACATTACCATTTACAGTGATCCCCAATAATAGGGCACTATTCCTCCCACTTATACCAATAGTGGGGTGCTGTTCCTCCCAATGACACCACACATATAGTGTAGGCTGAAGTCAATGATGGTACGCTATTCTTCCACGAACACCAAGAATGCACAGTTTACTCCAACTATGAAGTCTTAAGAAAAAATAAATAAATAAATATATATATATATATTATTTTTTTCTGAGTGGGCAATTTAGCTGTGTAGTAAAATGTGACAATAAACTTACTCAGATTATTTGAAAGACAATATATTTATCATGGTGAAATAATGATACATAACCACCAGAATAAACTACTTACTAGTCTGCTGTGTGCAGTGACTAGTACAAACTTACAGTTGTCATAATGAGCAAAGAATGATAAATAGTACATGAAATATGACATGTTCTCATCAGCTGACACCTTTGTATCTCTAATACTCTCTCACATCACATCACACAAGGATCTCATGTCACCGGCTGATGTTTTTGTTCCAGAGATGAGCAAAATTCTGTATTAGAGGGAAATGTTTCCTGGTCTTCACTCTTCACTCATCAATGAGAAGATGATTGTAGTGGGAGATGTGAGAAGATTGTTTTCTGATGAGAATGTGTGTAGAAAAGCAGGTAGAAGGAAGAATGGGAAACACACTCAGGAGGATGGATGTGTTTGCAGCCTCTGTGTTCAGCCTCCTGAGCAGATCATGAGAGCGGTAAGTGACAGATCGGTAGGTGACAGTCCAGTGAGCAGATCGGGTACCCGATGAAGATTGGACATCCTTCCATTTCATATTTAAATCGTTTTTCTCTCTGCCAGGGAAACACAACAGGAGAGAGAAGATTCCCCAACACCGGAGTTACAGTCAGTGGGCGTGTCTAGCGTGTAACCAATAGCAGTTCAGAAGGCAAGTTCTATATCAACCAATAGAAGTGCAGAACGTCTCTATATAAACCAGAGCACCACACAAACACGGTATTGATCTTTTATCAAAAACTCTTTGAGCATCATGACGGAGACTGAGAGCGCCCCAGCCGCCGCTCCTCCAGCGGAGCCCGCCGCCAAGAAGAAGGCGACTAAGAAGGCGGCAGCCGGAGGAGCCAAGAAAGGCAGCAAGAAGCCGTCCGGTCCCAGCGTGTCCGACCTCATCGTCACAGCTGTGGCCGCTTCCAAGGAGCGCAGCGGGGTCTCCCTGGCCGCCCTCAAGAAGCTCCTGGCCGCCGGAGGATACGATGTGGACAAGAACAACAGCCGCCTCAAGATCGCCATCAGGGCGCTGGTGACTAAGGGGAGCCTCGTCCAGGTCAAAGGACATGGAGCCTCCGGGTCCTTCAAGATCAACAAGAAGCAGCAAGAGAGCGACAAGGCCAAGAAAGTCACCATCAAGAAGAAGCCATCGGCTGCGGCCAAGCCCAAGAAACCTGCGGCTGCCAAGAAGCCAGCCAAGTCCCCCAAGAAGAAAGCCCCCAGCAAAGCCGCCAAGAGCCCCAAGAAGGCCGCTAAGAGCCCCAAGAAACCGGCAAAGGCTGCAGCTGCTCCCGCCAAGAAGGCGACAAAGAGCCCCAAGAAGCCCAAAGCTGCAGCCAAGCCGAAAAAAGCCGCCAAGAGTCCGGCTAAGAAGGCGGCTAAACCCAAGACAGCAGCCAAGCCCAAGAAGGCCGCTCCAAAGAAGAAATAAAGGCAGCAGTAGCCGGATATCTCCTTCATCTCCACCCCACAAAGGCTCTTCTCAGAGCCACCCACCTCCTCCTAACAGAGCCACACACACCTACCTACACCCACTTGGCTTATGGCACACAGTGCTCCGCATGTCATCTCTAATAGAGGAGACACAAATCACATATGAGCGCGGATTAATATTTCATTTTATAATGCGGCCGTTATGAACGTTATAAGGAGAATCATTCTAATGATCGGGAGACACATCATCCTCCGCTCATGTTAGGATGATCGGCAACAAGACTACTGTGTTATGAGGAGAATGGAGTCTTTTCTAAACACAAGTTACAGATTCATCATATGTACATAAAAATAAACCTTAACATCCCGATGTGACTTTTGGAGGGAACATTTGTTTCTCCGGCTCGGTATCTAATCGTATATTCCTCTAAAGGCTCTTATTGGCTGTCAGATAAAGCGGGCTAATTTGGATTGGTTGTAGCCGGACATTTATAAATTGTCCGCCAACATAACATATTTGCAGCAAGTGCAACAGTAGATCCCTCAGATGGGCGATAATGAATGAATAATGTGCTTCCAGATTATTATTGTTTTTCCTGTCCATTCCTCCCTGTAATGTGTGCCGCCCCTGCAGAGATGTCTGATCTCCGATGATGAGGGTTGTAGTATGGGAGGAGGTAGTAGAGGACATCCCTGACATCTCCATGTGGGCTGTGTAAGGTTTCCCCCCTCCCATAATATGCTGTAATCTGATCTATCTTCAGATCTCTAATGACTTGACAAACATTCTCTTGTTGTCTGGAATAAGAAATTGTCGGGTTTCTAGAAAATACAATGATGTGTCTTGTGTGAGAGAATGTGAGGAGTCCAAATAGACAGATTGTAAAATGTGTTTACAGGAACGTTTGTTTTACTCGGCTCTATAATGTTCCATTGTATTGAGTCATAGAAGAAAGATGTGATTTGTTACTCTGGGATTGTATTAGAAATGATGTTACAGATGAACGTTGCTTACAGACTGAGCTTCCGAGTGCAGAAGAATGAAGACATGTGGTGGGAAGTATTTGTATGATGAAGTAGTGATGAGATCGTATGGAGCTCTTTGTGAGGAGGATGTGGTGGCTCTGAGAAGAGCCTTTGTGTTGTGTGGGGGGTGATGAGGAGGACGTTGGTCGGGGGGTGTATTAGGCCCTCTCTCCGCGGATGCGGCGTGCCAGCTGGATGTCTTTGGGCATGATGGTGACCCTCTTGGCATGGATGGCGCAGAGGTTGGTGTCCTCGAAGAGTCCTACGAGATAAGCCTCGGAGGCTTCCTGCAGAGCCATGACGGCGGAGCTCTGGAAGCGCAGGTCGGTCTTGAAGTCCTGGGCGATCTCTCGGACGAGGCGCTGGAAGGGCAGCTTGCGGATGAGCAGCTCAGTGGATTTCTGGTAGCGGCGGATCTCTCGGAGAGCCACGGTGCCGGGCCTGTAGCGGTGAGGCTTCTTGACTCCGCCGGTGGCCGGGGCGCTCTTGCGGGCGGCTTTGGTGGCCAGCTGCTTGCGGGGAGCTTTCCCTCCGGTGGACTTACGAGCGGTCTGCTTGGTTCTTGCCATGGCTGATCAATGCTTCCAATCTCCAGAAGAAGGAATACAAGTGTAAGAACACGGGCTGTGCGGCGTCTATTTATACACATCACTGCATTCTGATTGGACAACTAAAACACACCCCTTTTCATGATTGGTTTACTTAAGAAAAAGCGGCATTTTTAAAATGCCCGCCAAGATCTGCCCGTTATCTGTGTTAGTAGTTACCTTCTTTGTGTGGGATGGGGGAGGGGAGTTCCTCCACATCATACAATGTGTAAGAATTAGGAGCTCTGACATTGGACTGCTTGTCTCCATAACACAGAAAATCCTCCTCCGATCTCACTGATCGGATTATTCCGTTCTTCAGCGAATGACACGTAGAAAGGTGACTTAGTACAGAATTGTACTGGATGGAACCGGCTGTACAACATGGAGGGACAGATCGCTGAGCAGACAATGAATCGTGTCCCCCCAGCATTGTCCTCCCTGCTCCGGACACATCTGGGATCGGTCGGTGTTCTCATTGGTTTCTATCAGATCCATGTAGATACAATTCAACTAAACTGCTCCAATGTATTCTCTATGGAAGAGCAACACTGACACCTACTGGTGACAAGAGAAATGACTTCTGTGCGGGGATCTAGGAAGCGCTACAATAAGATTTCATTGTTTTCTTTCCGAATCCCATTTATAAGACAAATAGGTGATTACAACGTGATCTTTGGGAACAGAATTAGAACTCATACCCGGGAATTTGAGGGCATTAACACAGGGCGACATCTAGATTGCATGATCAATCTGATGAATTTGCATTAAGGTTTTGTCAGAAAATTCACTAAACACACATTTCTCATGATATCTTCGTCATATTAACTTAACACTGAAATTACAGCTCTGATATGGTGTATGTGAGTGGCTTCTACAAGAGCCTTTGTGTCCTGTTGGGATGGTGGGGGGTGTAGGAGATTTACTTGAATACTAATTATTATTATCATACAGAATATATATATATATATATATATATATATATATGTATATATATATATATATATATATTGCCAACTGTTTGTTTACACAACTCTTTACAATAAAATAGGGTGACAGTACAATCACAATACATGTCAATACAAAAGTAATAGGAGGACCCTGCTCATGGAGTTTACAATCTAAAGAAATGTTTTTATAATGAACGATTAGAGACTCCTTCTCAGTGTAAGAATTAGAAACATTGAGATTGGATTATGTTTGCCTATATCTCAGTAAATTAGATGACAGAGGGTCAAATGCTCCGAGTAACCTCCACTATCCAATCTGTGTATTGTAATCGGGGGCACCTGATATTTACCAAATACTCTTTGTTTTTATTAGAGAAAACACACACACACACCTATATACATAGATACAGACCAGGAAAGCCAATGTGTGCCCAGCTGATGATATAACCCCCCCCCCCCCCCTCAATGAGAGTAGATGATTATGTATAATCGTTGGACTCCCATAAAGACAATAGATGTTATATGACTAATGTGAATCAAACACAATGTGATGTATAAGTAATAATTCTAAGCAGATGATCCCTAAACGGAAAATGTAAGAATCCCCTTGTATATGTGTCTCTGCAGACATTAGCATGCTTTGTGTAGTCTTACATAAACCATACAGTAAACGTGTAGGTGAAAATGATGTATACAAAATAAGATTATACATGTCTCATCCTTGTATACATAAATATCCGCTTTCAATTTACGGGAACAGAAAGCTCCCATGTATTCTCTGAGGAGGAGCAACACTGACACCTAGTGGTTATAAAAACACATGCCTTCAATACGGAGATTTGGGTAGATCTACAATGCGATTGGATGGAGTGTTCCCAGATCCTCCAATATGCATTGTACAGACTGGGGTCTAGGAGGAAATAAAATGTCAGGAATTCCAGAATGAAGAGAATCAGCGGATATTGGGATGGATTTCTAACTTTAAAACAGCTTCGAATGTACAACTTCATCAACAGATTATGACAATTTGTGTACAATCGGTTTATTTCTTTTTTTATTATTTAATGTATTTAGAATTTCTAATTACGATAATATGTGATGACAGCTCATTGATGGAAATGGTGGGTGGCTCTTAGAAGAGCCTTTGTGTCTTGTGTTGGGGTGATGATGGGGGATGGGGGGATTACTTGGCGCTGGTGTACTTGGTGACGGCCTTGGTGCCCTCGGAGACGGCGTGCTTGGCCAGCTCTCCGGGCAGGAGGAGGCGGACGGCGGTCTGGATCTCCCGGGAGGTGATGGTGCGGCGCTTGTTGTAATTAGCCAGGCGGGAAGCTTCGCCGGCGATGCGCTCGAAGATGTCATTGACGAAGGAGTTCATGATGCCCATGGCCTTGGACGAGATGCAAGGATGGGCCCGGTGCTCGATGCGAACCCACGTTCGCATCGAGCACCGGGCGTTCGCTCGCTCGGCGAGCCGCAGAACTATTTTGGCCGCTCGCATCACGTTCGTGTGATGCGAGCGGCCCCGCAATGCATTGCGGCCGGCGCGGCCGACGCAGTGCATTGCTGGCTGATGATTGGCCAAGCATGCACTGTGACCCCGCATGCTTGGCCAATCACAGCCCCGGAAACTCGAAGAGCCATAATTGGCTACAGGCAGGACGCCTGTAGCCAATTACAGCTCAGGGGCTGTAGTACACCCCCCCCCCCTATAAAACGCCGCCACGCCGTCTGCGCCGGTCACATGCTGTTCCGGCGCAGATTGAGCAGGCAGTTTCTGTGACACTCTGCTGCATTTAGATAGATAGAGAGAGAGATTCACTTGCAGAGATTGAGTTAGATAGATTCAGTTACAAAGATTGATTGACAAAGAGGGGCTTGTAGTGTGCTCGTGGCAGGCAGGCAGAGCTCCTATATTTTGTTACCAGAAGCACCTATAGGACTTGTAGTGTGTTCGTGGCAGGCAGGCAGAGCTCCTATATTTTGATACAAGAAGCACCTATAGGACTTGTAGTGTTTCGTGGCAGGCAGGCAGTGCTCCTATATTTTGTTACCAGAAGCACCTATAGGACTTGTAGTGTGTTAGTGACAGGCAGGCAGAGCTCCTATATTTTGTTACCAGAAGCACCTATAGGACTTGTAGTGTGTTAGTGGCAGGCAGGCAGAGCTCCTATATTTTGTTACCAGAAGCACCTATAGGACTTGTAGTGTGTTAGTGACAGGCAGGCAGAGCTCCTATATTTTGTTACCAGAAGCACCTATAGGACTTGTAGTGTGTTAGTGGCAGGCATGCAGAGCTCCTATATTTTGTTACCAGAAGCACCTATAGGACTTGTAGTGTGTTCGTGGCAGGCAGGCAGAGCTCCTATATTTTGTTCCCAGAAGCACCTATAGGACTTGAAGTGTATAGGACTTGAAGTGTGTTCCCATTACACACACAGAGCTATATTTTGTTCCCAGAAGCACCTATAGGACTTGAAGTGTGTTAGTCCCATTACACACACAGAGCTATATTTTGTTCCCAGAAGCACCTATAGGACTTGAAGTGTGTTAGTCCCATTACACACACAGAGCTATATTTTCTTCCCAGAAGCACCTATAGGACTTGAAGTGTGTTAGTCCCATCACACACACAGAGCTATATTTTGTTCCCAGAAGCACCTATAGGACTTGAAGTGTGTTAGTCCCATACACACACACACAGAGCTATATTTTGTTCCCAGAAGCACCTATAGGACTTGAAGTGTGTTAGTCCCATTACACACACAGAGCTATATTTTCTTCCCAGAAGCACCTATAGGACTTGAAGTGTGTTAGTCCCATATTACACACACACAGAGCTATATTTTGTTCCCAGAAGCACCTATAGGACTTGAAGTGTGTTAGTCCCATTACACACACAGAGCTATATTTTGTTCCCAGAAGCACCTATAGGACTTGAAGTGTGTTAGTCCCATTACACACACAGAGCTATATTTTCTTCCCAGAAGCACCTATAGGACTTGAAGTGTGTTAGTCCCATACACACACAGAGCTATATTTTCTTCCCAGAAGCACCTATAGGACTTGAAGTGTGTTAGTCCCATTACACACACAGAGCTATATTTTCTTCGCAGAAGCACCTATAGGACTTGAAGTGTGTTAGTCCCATCACACACACAGAGCTATATTTTGTTCCCAGAAGCACCTATAGGACTTGAAGTGTGTTAGTCCCATTCCACACACAGAGCTATATTTTCTTCCCAGAAGCACCTATAGGACTTGAAGTGTGTTAGTCCCATCACACACACAGAGCTATATTTTCTTCCCAGAAGCACCTATAGGACTTGAAGTGTGTTAGTCCCATTACACACACAGAGCTATATTTTTTCCCAGAAGCACCTATAGGACTTGAAGTGTGTTAGTCCCATTACACACACAGAGCTATATTTTGTTCCCAGAAGCACCTATAGGACTTGAAGTGTGTTAGTCCCATCACACACACAGAGCTATATTTTGTTCCCAGAAGCACCTATAGGACTTGAAGTGTGTTAGTCCCATCACACACACAGAGCTATATTTTCTTCCCAGAAGCACCTATAGGACTTGAAGTGTGTTAGTCCCATCACACACACAGAGCTATATTTTGTTCCCAGAAGCACCTATAGGACTTGAAGTGTGTTAGTCCCATTACACACACAGAGCTATATTTTTTCTTCCCAGAAGCACCTATAGGACTTGAAGTGTGTTAGTCCCATTACACACACAGAGCTATATTTTCTTCCCAGAAGCACCTATAGGACTTGAAGTGTGTTAGTCCCATCACACACACAGAGCTATATTTTTTCTTCCCAGAAGCACCTATAGGACTTGAAGTGTGTTAGTCCCATTACACACACAGAGCTATATTTTCTTCCCAGAAGCACCTATAGGACTTGAAGTGTGTTAGTCCCACACACACACAGAGCTATATTTTGTTCCCAGAAGCACCTATAGGACTTGAAGTGTGTTAGTCCCATTACACAACACAGAGCTATATTTTCTTCCCAGAAGCACCTATAGGACTTGAAGTGTGTTAGTCCCATCACACACACAGAGCTATATTTTGTTCCCAGAAGCACCTATAGGACTTGAAGTGTGTTAGTCCCATCACACACACAGAGCTATATTTTGTTCCCAGAAGCACCTATAGGACTTGAAGTGTGTTAGTCCCATCACACACACAGAGCTATATTTTCTTCCCAGAAGCACCTATAGGACTTGAAGTGTGTTAGTCCCATCACACACACAGAGCTATATTTTCTTCCCAGAAGCACCTATAGGACTTGAAGTGTGTTAGTCCCATCACACACACAGAGCTATATTTTCTTCCCAGAAGCACCTATAGGACTTGAAGTGTGTTAGTCCCATTACACACACACAGAGCTATATTTTTTTCCCAGAAGCACCTATAGGACTTGAAGTGTGTTAGTCCCATCACACACACACAGAGCTATATTTTCTTCCCAGAAGCACCTATAGGACTTGAAGTGTGTTAGTCCCATCACACACACAGAGCTATATTTTGTTCCCAGAAGCACCTATAGGACTTGAAGTGTGTTAGTCCCATCACACACACAGAGCTATATTTTCTTCCCAGAAGCACCTATAGGACTTGAAGTGTGTTAGTCCCATTACACACACAGAGCTATATTTTCTTCCCAGAAGCACCTATAGACTTGAAGTGTGTTAGTCCCAAGTGTGTTAGTCCCATAGGACTTGAAGTGTGTTAGTCCCACACACACAGAGCTATATTTTCTTCCCAGAAGCACCTATAGGACTTGAAGTGTGTTAGTCCCATTACACACACAGAGCTATATTTTCTTCCCAGAAGCACCTATAGGACTTGAAGTGTGTTAGTCCCATCACACACACAGAGCTATATTTTCTTCCCAGAAGCACCTATAGGACTTGAAGTGTGTTAGTCCCATTACACACACAGAGCTATATTTTCTTCCCAGAAGCACCTATAGGACTTGAAGTGTGTTAGTCCCATCACACACACAGAGCTATATTTTCTTCCAGAAGCACCTATAGGACTTGAAGTGTGTTAGTCCCATCACACACACAGAGCTATATTTTCTTCCCAGAAGCACCTATAGGACTTGAAGTGTGTTAGTCCCATCACACACACAGAGCTATATTTTCTTCCCAGAAGCACCTATAGGACTTGAAGTGTGTTAGTCCCATTCACACACACAGAGCTATATTTTCTTCCCAGAAGCACCTATAGGACTTGAAGTGTGTTAGTCCCATCACACACACAGAGCTATATTTTGTTCCCAGAAGCACCTATAGGACTTGAAGTGTGTTAGTCCCATCACACACACAGAGCTATATTTTCTTCCCAGAAGCACCTATAGGACTTGAAGTGTGTTAGTCCCATCACACACACAGAGCTATATTTTCTTCCCAGAAGCACCTATAGGACTTGAAGTGTGTTAGTCCCATCACACACACAGAGCTATATTTTTCCCAGAAGCACCTATAGGACTTGAAGTGTGTTTCCCATTACACACACAGAGCTATATTTTGTTTCCCAGAAGCACCTATAGGACTTGAAGTGTGTTAGTCCCATCACACACACACAGAGCTATATTTTTGTTCTTCCCAGAAGCACCTATAGGACTTGAAGTGTGTTAGTCCCATTCACACACACACAGAGCTATATTTTCTTCCCAGAAGCACCTATAGGACTTGAAGTGTGTTAGTCCCATCACACACACAGAGCTATATTTTCTTCCCAGAAGCACCTATAGGACTTGAAGTGTGTTAGTCCCATACACACACAGAGCTATATTTTCTTCCCAGAAGCACCTATAGGACTTGAAGTGTGTTAGTCCCATTACACACACACACACAGAGCTATATTTTTTCTTCCCAGAAGCACCTATAGGACTTGAAGTGTGTTAGTCCCATCACACACACAGAGCTATATTTTCTTCCCAGAAGCACCTATAGGACTTGAAGTGTGTTAGTCCCATCACACAGAGCTCCTATTTTTTCCAGAAGCACCCATAGGACTTCTAGTGTGTTAGTGGCATCACACAGAGCTCCTATATTTTTCTTCCCAGAAGCACCCATAGGACTTCTAGTGTGTTAGTGGCATCACACACAGAGCTCCTCTATTTTCTTTGCAGAAGCACCCACAGGACTTCTAGTGTGTTAGTGGCATCACACAGAGCTCCTCTATTTTCTTTGCAGAAGCACCCATAGGACTTCTAGTGTGTTAGTGGCATCACACAGAGCTCCTCTATTTTCTTTGCAGAAGCACCCACAGGACTTCTAGTGTGTTAGTGGCATCACACAGAGCTCCTCTATTTTCTTTGCAGAAGCACCCACAGGACTTCTAGTGTGTTAGTGGCATCACACAGAGCTCCTCTATTTTCTTTGCAGAAGCACCCACAGGACTTCTAGTGTGTTAGTGGCATCACACAGAGCTCCTATATATTCTTTTGCAGAAGCACCCACAGGACTTCTAGTGTGTTAGTGGCATCACACAGAGCTCCTCTATTTTCTTTGCAGAAGCACCCACAGGACTTCTAGTGTGTTAGTGGCATCACACAGAGCTCCTCTATTTTCTTTGCAGAAGCACCCACAGGACTTCTAGTGTGTTAGTGGCATCACACAGAGCTCCTATATTTTCTTTGCAGAAGCACCCACAGGACTTCTAGTGTGTTAGTGGCATCACACAGAGCTCCTCTATTTTCTTTGCAGAAGCACCCACAGGACTTCTAGTGTGTTAGTGGCATCACACAGAGCTCCTCTATTTTCTTTGCAGAAGCACCCACAGGACTTCTAGTGTGTTAGTGGCATCACACAGAGCTCCTCTATTTTCTTTGCAGAAGCACCCACAGGACTTCTAGTGTGTTAGTGGCATCACACAGAGCTCCCTATTTTCTTTGCAGAAGCACCCATAGGACTTCTAGTGTGTTAGTGGCATCACACAGAGCTCCTATATTTTCTTCTCAGCAGCACCCACAGGACTTCTAGTGTGTTAGTGGCATCACACAGAGCTCCTCTATTTTCTTTGCAGAAGCACCCACAGGACTTCTAGTGTGTTAGTGGCATCACACAGAGCTCCTCTATTTTCTTTGCAGAAGCACCCTCAGGACTTCTAGTGTGTTAGTGGCATCACACAGAGCTCCTCTATTTTCTTTGCAGAAGCACCCACAGGACTTCTAGTGTGTTAGTGGCATCACACAGAGCTCCTATATTTTCTTTGCAGAAGCACCCAATAGGACTTCTAGTGTGTTAGTGGCATCACACAGAGCTCCTCTATTTTCTTTGCAGAAGCACCCACAGGACTTCTAGTGTGTTAGTGGCATCACACAGAGCTCCTCTATTTTCTTTGCAGAAGCACCCACAGGACTTCTAGTGTGTTAGTGGCATCACACAGAGCTCCTCTATTTTCTTTGCAGAAGCACCCACAGGACTTCTAGTGTGTTAGTGGCATCACACAGAGCTCCTCTATTTTCTTTGCAGAAGCACCCACAGGAGTTCTAGTGTGTTAGTGGCATCACACAGAGCTCCTCTATTTTCTTTGCAGAAGCACCCATAGGACTTCTAGTGTGTTAGTGGCATCACACAGAGCTCCTATATTTTCTTCTCAGCAGCACCCACAGGACTTCTAGTGTGTTAGTGGCATCACACAGAGCTCCTCTATTTTCTTTGCAGAAGCACCCACAGGACTTCTAGTGTGTGTTAGTGGCATCACACAGAGCTCCTCTATTTCTTTGCAGAAGCACCCACAGGACTTCTAGTGTGTTAGTGGCATCACACAGAGCTCTCTATTTTCTTTGCAGAAGCACCCACAGGACTTCTAGTGTGTTAGTGGCATCACACAGAGCTCCTATATTTTCTTTGCAGAAGCACCCATAGGACTTCTAGTGTGTTAGTGGCATCACACAGAGCTCCTATATTTTCTTTCAGAAGCACCCACAGGACTTCTAGTGTGTTAGTGGCATCACACAGAGCTCCTATATTTTCTTTGCAGAAGCACCCATAGGACTTCTAGTGTGTTAGTGGCATCACACAGAGCTCCTATATTTTCTTCTCAGCAGCACCCACAGGACTTCTAGTGTGTTAGTGGCATCACACAGAGCTCCTATATTTTCTTTGCAGAAGCACCCATAGGACTTCTAGTGTGTTAGTGGCATCACACAGAGCTCCTATATTTTCTTCTCAGCAGCACCCACAGGACTACCGACTACAATGGCTGGAAGACCGCCAAGGGGAGGCAGAGCGTGCAGAGCCAAGAACACAGGGCAGGCAGGCTCTGTTTCTAGTGGACGTGGCCGTGGACGTGGACGTGGTCGTGCATCGTCATCAGCACGTGGCCATGGGACACGCGCGTCTTTGTTTTCGGCAGCTGGACATGTGGAGCCGCATCATGCTGAAGGCTTGGTAGAATGGATGACCAAGCCCTCCTCATCCTCCTCATCCTCTCTCACCCAGGCTCAGGGTACTGACAGAGCATCATCAGCCACCCCTTCCCTAGACCCACCATGTCCTCCTGAGGAGTCCCCCGAACTCTTTGAGCACAGTGTTGGGTACATGCTCCAGGAGGATGCCCAACGATTCGAAGGCTCGGATGACGATACCCAGCTTGAGGAATCTGGCAGTACAGTTCCACCAGCTGCAGCTTACTGCCAGGTTTGCTCTAGTGGTGAAGAGGGAGGGGATGATGAGGTCACTGACTCCACGTGGGTGCCTCAAGGGAGAGAGGATGAGGAGGAGGACGAGGAGGAGGAGGATGCGGCGTCACATGTCCAACGAGGCAGGATGCCCCCTGGAGGCCAGGTAGAGGCCAGCACAGCAACTGTACAACACCGCAGAGCTCCGCCTGTGCAGGGCGCTGCCTCTGCACGTTATCAGAAAAGTTCTTTGGTGTGGGCCTTTTTTGAGACGAGTGCAGCAGATCGCACCACTGCTATTTGCAATATTTGTCTCAAGCGTATCTCGCGTGGCCAAAACATCAGCCGCTTGGGCACGACAAGCATGACCAGACATATGGCGACCTGCCATGCCGCTCGTTGGCAGGTACACATAAAAGACCCACACCAAAGAACTAAGCGGACTCTCCTTGCTCCTCCTCAGCTGGGATCTCCATCCCCACTACACCTTCAGTCCTCTCTGAAAGCTGCTCTGAGAGGACTGAAGGTGTAGAATTCGGTGTGTCACAACCAAGTACTTGCAGTACACCGACGTCCGAATGCAGCAGGCAAATTTCCCTGCCCCAGCTGCTGGACCGTAGAAAGAAGTACACTCCCAGCCATCCACATGCCCAGCGGTTGAATGCTAGCCTTGCTAAATTGCTAGCACTTCAACTGCTGCCTTTTCAGTTGGTAGACTCGGCCCCCTTCCGTGAGTTTGTTCAATGTGCGGTTCCTCAGTGGCAGGTTCCCAAACGCCACTTTTTCTCGCGGAAGGCGATTCCGTCTCTCTACCGGCATGTGGAGGGCAATGTCCATGCCTCGCTGGACAGGGCGGTCAGCGGTAAGGTGCATATTACCGCTGACTCATGGTCCAGCAGGCATGGACAGGGACGGTACCTTTCTTTCACGGCCCATTGGGTCACTCTATTGGCAGCTGGGAGGGATGCAGGACAAGGTGCAGTAGTGTTGGAGGTTGTTCCGCCACCACGCCTCCAAAACGCGACTACTGCTACTGGTTGTGACACACCTCTCTCCTCCTCCCCCCCCTCCTCTTCTTCTTCCTCCAGTGCTCTGTCCTTGGAACCAGCGGTGCTCCGTAGGCGTACAAGGGGCTACGCAAGTACGCAGGCAAAAAGATGCCATGCCGTGCTTGCGCTGGTGTGTTTGGGGGACAGGAGCCACACTGGGCCAGAGGTTCTGGCAGCTCTGCAGGGGCAGGCCGAGAGGTGGTTGACGCCACGTCAGCTTAAGCCAGGAATGGTCGTTTCTGACAATGGCACCAACCTCCTCTCCGCCCTGCGACAGGGGCAGCTCACCCATGTGCCCTGCATGGCTCACGTCCTCAACCTGGTGGTGCAGCGGTTCTTGGGCAGGTTCCCAGGCTTACAGGATGTCCTGAGGCAGGCCAGGAAAGTCTGTGTGCATTTCCGCCGATCTTATAATGCCAGTGCTCGGCTGACTGAGCTGCAAAAGGAGCTGAACCTGCCCAAGAACCGCCTAATATCTGACATGCCCACCAGGTGGAACTCAACGTTGGCCATGCTGCAGCGACTGCACACGCAGCAGAGGGCCATCAATGAGTACCTTTGCGACTACGGCACCAGGACAGGGTCAGGGGAGCTTGGTTTTTTTTCCCCACGTCAGTGGAGCATGATCAGGGATGCATGCACTGTCCTCTCACCATTTGAGGAGGCCACGAGGATGGTGAGCAGTGACAGTGCATGCATCAGTGACACTGTCCCTCTTGTCCACCTGTTGGAGCATACGCTGCGTGGGATAATGGACAGGGCACTTGAGGCAGAACAGAGGCAGGAAGAGGAGGACTTCCTTGCCTCTCAAGGCCCCCTTTATCCGGACAGTGTTCCTTCTGTCCCACCCATCACACAGGAAGAGGATGAGGAGGAGGAGGAGGAGGAGGAGGAGGATTGTGTGAGCATGGAGGTGGAGCCTGGCACTCAGCATCAGCAGCAGCAGTCTTTTAGGGATGATGTACAGTCCCAACAAGCCAGTGGACTTGTACGTGGCTGGGAGGAGGTGGCTGGCGATCATGTCATCCTCAGTGACCCAGAAGACTCCGGACCGAATGCCTCAGCTAACCTACGCTGCATGGCCTCCCTGATCCTGCAAAGCCTGCGGAAGGATCCTCGTGTTCTTCGGATCAAGGAGAGGGACCATTACTGGCTGGCCACTCTCCTTGATCCGCGGTACAAGGGTAAGGTTGCGGACCTTATCTTGCCGTCGCAGAGGGAGCAGAGGATGAGACATCTCAGGGAGGCCTTGCAGAAAGGTCTGTGCAACGCGTTCCCAGAAACTGGGAGGCTACAAACTCCTGGTCCTGGGCGACGAGTTGCTGAGGCTTCGGTCAGTGGCAGAAGGAGCGGTGGGGAAGGTGGACGTCTGACCGATGCGTTCAGACAATTTTTTAGTCCGCAGCCCCAAGGTATGATCGGTTCCAGCAACCATCGCCAGCGTCTGATATACATGGTGCAGGAATACCTTGGGGCAAGGTCAGACTTGGACACCTTTCCCACCGAAAATCCTCTGGCTTACTGGGTCCTGAGGATGGATCACTGGCCAGAGCTTGCACAGTATGCAATTGAGCTACTGGCCTGTCCTGCCTCCAGCGTTCTTTCCGAACGCACATTCAGTGCTGCTGGAGGATTTGTGACTGATCATAGGGTGCGCCTGTCCACCGCCTCGGTTGATCGACTGACATTCATCAAAATGAATCAGTCTTGGATCACCACCAGCTACCAGGCACCTGAGGCGGATATAACCGAATAATTTTTAATGTCACATCCCTTCAAGACTGCCTATGCTGATGCTGAGTGACTGTCCTCTTATGTTCACTGACTATCCTCTTCCTCCTCCTCAATGATCCATGCCACAGCACCAGTGCCTAAGGCACAATTTTTCAGCCCCTGTTTAACAGGGGCGTGTACTTACAATTTTTTAAAAAAAATGCTTCGCAACACGTGTGACTGCTGTGCTCCAAGTACAGTCTCTGTGAGGGCCGTGTTGCAGTGTTGTGGCACCAGCACCAGTGCCTAAGGCACAATTTTTCAGCCCCTGTTTAACAGGGGCGTGTACTTACAATTTTTTAAAAAAAATGCTTCGCAACACGTGTGACTGCTGTGCTCCAAGTACAGTCTCTGTGAGGGCCGTGTTGCAGTGTTGTGGCACCAGCACCAGTGCCTAAGGCACAATTTTTCAGCCCCTGTTTAACAGGGGCGTGTACTTACAATTTTTTTAAAAAAATGCTTCGCAACACGTGTGACTGCTGTGCTCCAAGTACAGTCTCTGTGAGGGCCGGGTTGCAGTGTTGTGGCACCAGCACCAGTGCCTAAGGCACAATTTTTCAGCCCCTGTTTAACAGGGGCGTGTACTTACAATTTTTTAAAAAAATGCTTCGCAACACGTGTGACTGCTGTGCTCCAAGTACAGTCTCTGTGAGGGGTTGCAGTGTTGTGGCACCAGCACCAGTGCCTAAGGCACAATTTTTCAGCCCCTGTTTAACAGGGGCGTGTACTTACAATTTTTTAAAAAAAATGCTTCGCAACACGTGTGACTGCTGTGCTCCAAGTACAGTATCTGTGAGGGCCGGGTGCAGTGTTGTGGCACCAGCACCAGTGCCTAAGGCACAATTTTTCAGCCCCTGTTTAACAGGGGCGTGTACTTACAATTTTTTAAAAAAATGCTTCGCAACACGTGTGACTGCTGTGCTCCAAGTACAGTCTCTGTGAGGGGTTGCAGTGTTGTGGCACCAGCACCAGTGCCTAAGGCACAATTTTTCAGCCCCTGTTTAACAGGGGCGTGTACTTACAATTTTTTAAAAAAATGCTTCGCAACACGTGTGACTGCTGTGCTCCAAGTACAGTATCTGTGAGGGCCGGGGTTGCAGTGTTGTGGCACCAGCACCAGTGCCTAAGGCACAATTTTTCAGCCCCTGTTTAACAGGGGCGTGTACTTACAATTTTTTAAAAAAATGCTTCGCAACACGTGTGACTGCTGTGCTCCAAGTACAGTCTCTGTGAGGGGTTGCAGTGTTGTGGCACCAGCACCAGTGCCTAAGGCACAATTTTTCAGCCCCTGTTTAACAGGGGCGGGTAATTACAAATCTTGATCTAATAGTTCACAGCAGGGCCCATTCCTGCGCCCACCAAGAGTAACTATGAGGGCCTGCAGTCTTGTGGCAACACCGTCCACCACCACCGCCAAAGGCCCAATTTTTCTGCCCTGTTCATCAGGTGCTTGCAATTACAAATCTTGATCTAATAACTCACAGCAGGGCCCATTCCTGCGCCCACCAAGAGTAACTATGAGGGCCTACAGTCTTGTGGCAACACCGTCCACCACCACCGCCAAAGGCCCAATTTTTCTGCCCTGTTCATCAGGTGCTTGCAATTACAAATCTTGATCTAATAACTCACAGCAGGGCCCATTCCTGCGCCCACCAAGAGTAACTGTGAGAGCTTACAGTCTTGTGGCAAAACCGTCCACCACCACCACCACCACCACCCCCAATTTTTCTGCCCTGTTCAACAGGTGCATGCAATTACAAATCTTGATCTATTAACTCACAGCAGGGCCCATTCCTGTGCCCACCAGTCTTGTGGCTACACCAACATCTAATAGGGCAAATTTCTGCAGAGTATATACGCCAGGCCCCTACTTTCAAACATCCAACTTACAAACGACTCCTACTTGCAAATGGAAAGAGAAAACAGGAAGTGAGAGGAAATCTACCCCTAGGAAGGGAAATTCTATCCTGTTAGATTTAATTGGGGAAAAAGGTATCTCCTCTCTACTGATACTTTATCACCAATCCTTGTTTCAATTAAAACCCCACTTTTCAAAAAACATTTGTCATTGGGACGGAAAGTGAGGTGACATGTTCTGAACAGATGTGCAAAGACAGCAAATGTTACAGGGGTGATAACCCCTCCCTATGTTCTCCAAAAAGCTTAAAAATAGATTTTTTTTGGGATGGAGCTACACTTCATAATGTACCTGTTCAGATTCTACTTAAGATCAAACCTAAAGCCGCAAGTGGTTTTAAATGGCTTCTTTTTTTCCTTTACAAATGTCATTTTGTGCAAGGACAGTTCTAAACACAGGAAACACATGCCACTTCACAGGCATACTTTGGACACCCCCCAGGTACCATATTTAAAGGAAAATGTCACTTTTTTTTTTTCACTTTATGCATCATTAAAATGACTGCTCCCGAAAAAACGTTAGTTTTTAAAAGTTCTTTTTGCATTGATATATGTCCCCTGGGGCAGGACCCGGGTCCCCAAACCTGTTTTATGACATTAACATGCATATTGGCCGTTGTAATTAGCACTTTTGATTTCGAACGTTCGCGTCCATTATAACGTATAGGGTTCGAAAATTCGCGCGAACTTTCGGTCCGTTCGAAGGTTCTGGTGTTCGGCTCATCCCTAGTCCTCACCAGTAGAACAATACACTAAATCAATGGTCAGGTAGCAGCAGTACACTATTGTGAACTATATTCTGATGGGCCAACTTCACAGTCAAATTGCTAGCCATCAGATTTTGTCAGTAGTCTTTAGGGCCAGTTCACACCACATGCAGTCCAGTGTGTTTTTTTTTTTTTCTGCATGAAAAACGCATGGAAAGTAGGTTATATGGTTTTCAATGGCATAGTTCACACCAGTGCGGTCAGTTCCAGTGCGTTCGAGGTCCAGAAAAAAAAAGTAGAACATGCTGCATTTTTTCTGCACTGAACTGGACTGTACTGGAACGCTGTAAAACGCATCAAAAACGCACTGGGACACACCTAAATGCACCAAAAACGCACTGCAACACACTTGTCCTTATTTAAGGTTAAGAAAAAATAGAGGGGAAAAAAAAGCACTGGACTGCACCAAAAACGCATCAAAAACACACTGGCACGCATCAAAAACACATATGCAGAAAAGCACCTGGAACGCATCCGGACTGCGTTTCTATGGTGTGAACTGGCCCTTACAGTGCATAATGAGGCCCCTTTCACAGTTGTGTGACTTGTCCTGCGACTTGGGACTACAAAGTATTGCTTCAAGTCGCATCAAAGTCACTGTAAAAATTGTGGCCAAAATTGCATGACTTTCAATTTGCACAAGTGTTAAAGGAGCCTAACGATTGGATTTTACTACCGTGGGTACTTCGCCTGCCCGTGGTAGTAAAATACGATAATTGTTCCTGTGCATGTGCTGTAAAGACTATGGAAATATTTGATGGCTAGCAATGTTAACTGTGAAGTTGGCCCATCAGAATGAAGTTCACATGATGCACAAAAACCCACTTTTCTTTCATTTACACAGCTTTTTGTGCGTCACCAAAATTGATGGCGCCGGCTAATCTGACAAATTGTGGTCTGACACAACAATAGGATTGTGCTTGTGATTTGAGCAAGGAACTTGAAGAATCATTCTTTCGATTCTAATCATTTAGGAAGGTTGAGTGAGAGCTTTGGTTCACTTGCTTGTCAGTAGACTCAGCAAGTGAACCGAAGAATCGATTCATTGAATCGGTTCATTTCAGTGAGTAGTTCGAAATGAACCGATTCACTTAAAAGATCCGGACTTCCCATCACTAGTGTGCTGGTGCCGCCCTCATGTGCTGCATTTATAGGCGTCCTATGCAAATGAGCCTCCTCCCTCCTCACTCTTCTATTGGAGGATTCAGTCATGTGATGGGGAGGAGTGTTTTGCTTCCCTTCATGGTTTACTGATTGGTGTAGAAACAAGTCAGACCACTAATGGCTGGCTTGAAAAGTAGCCAATCACTATTTGTGACGTCAGCGCATTGATTGTATAAATATAAGGAGGTGCCAGAGGTTGGTGATCTATTTCAGAGAAGCTACACAGAAATCGCACAATGTCTGGCCGTGGAAAACAAGGAGGCAAGGTTCGGGCTAAGGCCAAGACCCGATCATCCCGGGCTGGTCTGCAGTTCCCAGTCGGTCGTGTTCACCGTCTGCTCAGGAAGGGCAACTATGCCGAGCGGGTCGGGGCCGGAGCTCCCGTCTATCTAGCCGCCGTCCTCGAGTATCTCACGGCTGAGATCCTCGAGCTGGCCGGCAACGCCGCCCGCGACAACAAGAAGACCCGCATCATCCCCCGACACCTCCAGCTGGCCGTCCGCAACGACGAGGAGCTCAACAAGCTGCTGGGCGGCGTCACCATCGCCCAGGGAGGAGTCCTGCCCAACATCCAGGCCGTGCTGCTGCCCAAGAAGACCGAGAGCCACAAGGCCGCCAAATCCAAGTAATCCCAACAACTCCTTTCTATCCCCAAATCCATTTATAACACAAAGGCTCTTCTCAGAGCCACCCACATCTCTCTACAAAGAGCCCACACACACCCCTCATTGTGTCTACCACATCGCATGGAATGAGCCCTCAATTGTCTTTATAGCTTTACACAGGAAATACATCCTTATTTATTCACACTTCTAATACAGGAGAGTTCTACAGGGAGAACAATTACTACATATAAAGAGCCTGGAGATTATTGGATGGGGATACTTCTAGATTTGTATGTCGTTTTCTTAGACACCGATCATCCTTCATCCTCTAGTTTCGACTAAATTCATTACAGATCAGAAATCATTCAGGATATACCAAAACAAAAACTTTAGATCGGCTGATCTGACAATGGGATGATAAAGATCTCCCTTCATCAACGGTCCCTTTGATTTCAGTCAGTTTAAAAGTAATATAAATGTATTTATATATAATGGGTTGTTTTAGGGGTTCATATTACTACATAATTATAAAGGTCAATGAAAAGTATTTTCTGGGCTGAAAACCGAGAACGGGTTCGGAATACATTTCTTTGAAATCCTCATCAGAAAGACATTACTGGCTGATGGACACGCCCACTGCTACTTTCAAATTTGCCCGCCTGATTTGTGAAGAATATTACAAATATCAGCAATGCTTTATTTCCTAGAAGATTAATCCGGATTGAATAAAAATGGAATCTAAAGATCACTGAATAATGTAAAACATTTTCATATGTTCTCTTTTATTCCAAGTCCTCAGAATGCAGAATCCCCCTCATGATGGGAGAATAAAGTATTTCATCATCAGATCTGCATACGATCATGTAACGATCTAAACTTTTTTTTTCCTCACTCTTTAGGATTTTCATTTTTTTAGAAGCACAATATTTTCTTTATATTGTACAAATTCTTGCTGGCATGTCATGATTTCGAGTAAAGATGTTATCTTAGCATTCCGATTAGGACAGAGGAAGAACATAATCTGTGCATACATTTGATTTCTCTGCGGTGTAATAAAGGACTAGACCCAGAGTCTCACACCCAGGAAGGGGAGATATCAGAACAATGTGTTTCCCTTTTCAAAATGGCTTTGAGCAATGCATACTGGTGATTGTGATACAATTCACGTTCTCCGTGTAATCTCCAGGTATAAAAAGAAAAGCATTGAAAAGGAATAAATAGATCTCCTAAAAATGTATTGCTGTATCTGAGTACAACAGAATATAATGTCTCCATCATAAACGTGTTTTGAATCTCAAAAAGTCCCAGTTATCTCTATTTAGTTCTCTATTCTTTACATCATGAAATATTGACTTTTCGGTTCAGTTCCAACATAAAGACTAGCCTCACTGAGAAGCCAACTCCACTACATAACCCTGAGTGCCGATTGTCCAATCTCATAGACCAACGGGATACCCAATTAGATACAACACTGAATGGGTATGTCAGTTATGTTCCTACGTATCGTTGGTAATCGTAAAGCAGATTGAACAGACTTGCAGAGTGTATGGTCAGTTAGACATCGCACTACAATTTTTTTTTTTTTGCTGAAACAATCACAGGCAGTTCTTAGAACTACAGTAGAAATAACTTGTGTTCAGTTATCAAGCATCAGCTCTTTGTATGAGAAGGTGGGTGGCCCTGAGAAGGGCCTTTGTGTAGGTGAAGTAGGTAGGCGTCTATCAAGGTTTAGCCTCCGAATCCGTAGAGAGTGCGCCCCTGGCGTTTGAGAGCATAGACGACATCCATGGCGGTGACGGTCTTCCTCTTGGCGTGCTCGGTGTAGGTGACGGCATCGCGGATGACATTCTCTAGGAAAACCTTGAGCACTCCGCGGGTCTCCTCATAGATGAGTCCGGAGATGCGCTTGACACCCCCTCTGCGGGCCAAACGTCGGATGGCGGGTTTGGTGATGCCCTGGATGTTGTCCCGGAGCACCTTCCTGTGCCGCTTTGCGCCTCCTTTACCGCGACCAGACATGATGAAGAATTTCTGTTGCAAAGACAAACTAAACTCATCTGTCTGTCCGCTCTCCTTATATAAAGCCTAAGCGGACCTGATGGAAGCCTTCCCGGGAAAGAGGCGGAGTCACACCCATTCATTATAAAAAGAAAAAAAGAGAGCGAGATAATTTCATTCATTTATAAGGCACCCTTTATATTCAGATATATCAATGCAACAGCAATACATTTCCAGAAGATGAATGTATTCCTTCTTCTCAATGCTTTTCTATTTATACCTGGAGATTACACGGAGAACACGAATCTTTAACACTTCATAACAGAAACTCAATAACCTGTTTCCATTTTTCATATTAATTTCATATTTATAAAATATCATTTTGAAAAGGAAACAAGAAACACATTTTTATACATCTCACCTTCCTGGGTGTAAGGCTAGGCGGACCTGATGGGAAACATGTGGATAAGGGGCGGGGTCATGTATTACACTGCAGAGAATTTAATTTATTTAGAAGCGTTTAAATATTTTGCTGAATGGAAACTGATGTGATTTATCAGAAGCGCAATATTGTCTGTATTGATTCATTGCACAAATTTGTCCGGCATATCATGATCATTTCCGAATTCGACCAATAATGAAAAGTGTAATACTTTATTTCTCATCATATAGAAAGGTAGAGATCATCTCACTATCATGTTCTGTATGTAGCAGTGAGGGGGGATTCTGCATTCCGAGGACTTGGAATAAAAGAGAATATATGGAAATGTTTTACATTATTCAATAATCTTCAGAATCCATTTCTATTCATTCCGGACTATTCAATGAAAATAAAGCATTGATGATATTTCCTGGATAAATGTCTCATCTGATGGTCTCAGTGTCGGATTTGGCGGGATAATAGGGCTGATTATTTCTCTGTAACGTTCTTCACTATTCAGGCGGGGAAATTTGAAAGTAGCAATTTGAAATCTGAGCCAATCAGAGCAGTGGGCGTTTCCCTTATCAGCCAGTAATGTCTTTCTTATGAGAATTTCAAAGAAACGTGTTCTGAGATCTTTCTCTGTTTTCAGCCCAGAAAATACTTGTTCGGCAGACTTTTCATTGATCTCTATAGCAAACATTCTCTAGCAGGGCGGATTCTGCATCGTGGAGTTAAAGAAAAGACTAGAAGACATGTGACATTCATATTTCTAATGGATTTATTATTCCTGGTTAGATAAACTGCCCGACAATTCAGAGGAGCGTTGATCGATGTTCCCGGAGGAAGAGATATCAGATTTTAGTGTCGGAAAATGTTTCTATCTGAGATCATTGGAACGTTCCATAGAATTCCGGCGGGAGATTTGAATGAATCAATTTCATATTTGCACCAATCACAGTTCTGGGCGATTTCTTCGGATACAATGTATTGGGTGTGAAGGAGGATGATCTGAGATCTGTGTTCCTTTCAGCTGGGGGATGTTTGTTTAGTATTGAATGATCTCTTATCTCCAGAAGATATTCAGCACAATTAAAGGACGGATGACAATACAAAGCAGTCCCTGTAAGGAGATCACATCGTTCCTTCACATGAAATACGTTCTAATAAATGATACAAATCATAGAAACTCTGAATTGCTGTTAGGATGGACAGACATGGAGGGGTGGATGGTTTTGGTTGGAGGGGTTTAGCGGTGAGTAGACGATCAGCATAGACAGATTGGGATGAAAAGAGATGAGAGAATGATGTACTGTGATCACATTTCATGTCATTACTCCTCACCTGTATTAAAAGTCTGAGTGTGATAAGAAGACAAAGGATTTGCCTTTACAGGGAACTTTACCTGACAGTATTAATAATACATAACTTAATTGGAGAATTAAAACCAGGTATGTCCGGCTCTATGTAGAGCATGTTTGTGAGGCAATGCTAAAATCATAATAACATTGATCTTTAGATGAGAAGTACCGTAGATCGGTCAGACTGGGGGGGGGGGGGGGTGAATAAACCTTCCTTCTATCCCCATCCTGATTCTAGATTTATTGCGGAGATCATCTCCTATTTCTGGCTGTATTAATTCCCTATTCACCTCCTTGTACTGCACACACACCTCAGTGTTCTACCAGGAATGACCACAAGGTGGCAGAGCGGAATAAACACTTATGCCGCACACACATTGTTACAATAAAAGATCCTCCACAATCTCCCGCCTTACATTGTTACTTTATATGACATCACATGTTCAGAAGATCGTGGAGTTCTTAACCCACAACTCAATCGGGGATTGAAGCGAAAAAAACGAAACATTGTATCTACTCATTCAGCCCAGACAAATCTTTGTCTATTTGTATCTATTTCAATTATCAGCAGCAGATCAATGTACATAGATAAAGCCATAAGCTGCCTGATAGGCAAATGACACAAACTATGTAAAAGTATCAACTACATACAAATCTGATCACAATATCACCTCGTCGGACAGCACACAGTCCTTTATAGAAGTTAGAAGTAGATAATTGTCCCCAGGGCATTGGACATGTGTATCACCTTTACTAATACCTACACATTTACAAGTGAACTTACACATGATCTCCAATCCTGGAAACGATTTTTTTTTCCATTACCCCCCCCCCCCCTCCCCCCCAGTGTCTGGAAGTTTTTATAATTGTATTATCGTCATTAGGGAAATTAAAAACGTAAAGTGATAGTATTAAATGGAGGTGCAATTGAGTTAAAAATTACATGTGCATATTGCAATCACAGTGAATGTTCAGTCCAAATATATATATATATTATATATATATATATATATATATATTAAAGTTTTGGAATAACATGAAAAAAAAGGTTGCAACCTCTGTCAGGTTTTTACTACTTCAAAACATCCCATATAGGGGTGTGGGGCTTCAGTGGTAAACTTGCAAACAAACCGCAATGTGTGTTCCCCATACACTCTACAATCTGATTTCCTCCACTAACAATTTCATAGAGCAGCTTACCAGTAGGGATGAGCCGAACACCCCCAGTTCGACTCGCACCAGAACCCGCAAACGTACCTAAAGTCAATGCAAGCTTTAGAACCCTATTAGTTATAATGGATGTGAATGTTCGAAATCAAAAGTGCTCATTTTAAAGGCTAATATGTAAGTTATTGTCATAAAAAAGTGTTTGGGGACCTGGGTCCTGCCCCAGGGGACATGTATCAATGCATTTTTTTTTTTTTTTTTTTTAAATGGCCGTTTTTTCAGGAGCAGTGATTTTAATAATGCTTAAATTGAAACAATAAAAGTGTAATATTCATTTAAATTTCGTACCTGGGGGGTGTCTATAGTATGCATGTGAAGGGGCGCATGTTTCCTGTGCTTAGAACTGTCCCTGCAAAAAGTGTAATTTTTGCAGGAAAGAAAGCTATTTAAAATGACTCGCGGCTATATGAATTGTCGGCTCCCGTAACACAGAGAACAGTCATTCATTGAAAGTCATTCATAAAAAAAAAAGTCATTTATAAAAAATATAAACAATTAAAAAAAAAAAAAAGCGTGGGGGTCCCCCCAAATTCAATAACCAGGCCCTTCAGGTCTGGGATGGATATTAAGGGGACCCCAGCCCAAAAAAATAAAAAATGGCGTAGGGTCCCCCTCAAAATCCATACCAGACCCTTATCCGAGCACGCAACCTGGCAGGCCGCAGGAAAAGAGGGGGGGGAGAGCGCCCCCCTCTCCCGCCTGAACCGTACCAGTCCACATGTCCTCAACATTGGGAGGATGCTTTGGGGCTCTGAGACTCCCAAAGCACCTTGTCCCCATGTTGATGAGGACAAGGGCCTCTTCCCCACAACCCTGGCCGGTGGTTGTGGGGGTCTGCGGGCGGGGGGCTTATCGGAATTTGGAAGCCCCTTTAACAAGGGGACCCCCAGATCCCCCCCCTGTGTGAAATGGTAAGGGGTACAACAGTACCCCTACCATTTCACCAAAAAAGTGTCAAAAATTGTAAAAATGACAGGAGACGGTCTTTGACAATTCCTTTATTAAAATTTTCTTTCTTCTTTCCTCTGGTCTTCCTTTCTTCATCCTTCGGTTTCTTCATCTTCTCCATCCGGCATCTTCTTCCATCTTCTTCTTCCTTCATCTTATTCCTCCGCTCGAGCACCAGCCGCCATTGCCCTAACCAGACGCCATTGTCCTAGAAGGTATCAGTTAGACAGATGAACTAAATTCATCCCCTCAAGACAATTATGAAACTATGTTTGAAACAAGATATTACTGGGTGACCTTTACTTTCTTGGAAGAAGGGAAGGCAATACTATTAAGGGACATCCTCTCAAGCCATGGGATGTTGTTTAATCAGTGAAGGCAGTAGAGGCTTATTTATTTATTTATCTATTTTGTGTATTGCTCTCACAAGGGATGCATTATATCCTTTGTGATTGCATGGGTAGTGACATATTTTCTGTCAACCCTCTCTCGCTCTCTCTTTACTGAGACATCTGGGGTTTATTAGAAACTGGGAGTGACAACATACTTGGCGCTTCTGGCCTCTTAGGCCATAGATATGATCAGGGACTTTCTGGTCCTTGATTGTCTCTATGGTCAGCCAGAGGAACTGGCAGTTTCAGTTCAGTAGAACAGCCTGAAGATCACAGGAAGGCACTAAGGTTTATTTTACATTAAAGCCAATTGCTAGCTGCAAAAAAAAAAAAAAAAAGATACCGGGATGATGCCTGTAGATGCAAGTATCAAACCAGTATAGCCACGGGTACCTCCTTTTGGAGGAAGTGATTAAACTGCGGGTATTCTTCCCCAGGCTAAAAGGCCAGGTTGCCAATGATAGTAAAGGGGGATGTATTTGTTGAACAAAGTTGGCTTTATGCCAGGCAGAGAGGCCAGAGATAACATCATCAAGCAGGGGCAGGCTGACCATTCGGACACTCGGGCACTGCTGTTTCTGAAATGTCCCTTACCGACATCCTTTTGGTCTAAAAATCCCAAGATTATAGCTGGCCCACCTCTCCAGTACCTTCTCAGCCAATAGAAACATGTCTGTGTATAATGTATGTGCATGAATGTGTATACTGTGTGATTGTATACTGTGTGTGTTGTGTGTGTGTGTGTGTGTACTGTGTGGCCCCATAATCTCCTATTGCCCGGGGGCTCCATGAGTTGTCAGTCCGCCCCTGTCATCAAGGCTCTCCTCCTTACACATGCCACCCAGTCTCAAAATGTTGAAGGCCTTCTCCTGTCCACAGACATGGATAAGGCCTTCAATAGAGTCGCCTGGGACTTCATGCTGGCAACCTGCAAACACATAGGACTAAACTCGCTCTATCAGAAACCCTCAGCCAAAATCAGGATCAATGGCACTCTTTTAGACAAAATTGACATTTTAAATGGCACAAGACTAGGGTGTCCATTATCACCCCTACTCTTCATATTGGTCTTACAACCCTTTATTAGGCCAATTAATGATGACAACTCAGTGAAAGGCATCCCCCTCCTTGACAAAACGGAGAAAACTGTGGCCTGTGTGGATGACCTGCTTTTCTTTATCACAAAACTGCACACAACCCTTCCCAATCTCTTAAAAGATTTTGCTCAGTATGGCTTTATCTCCAACCTCAAAAGAAACGTAACCAAATCAGAAGCAATGAATATCAACATATCCCCTAAAACACTGGCTAGAACACAAGAAAATTGCCATTTTAAATGGGAAGAGACAGCTCTGAAATATCTAGGTATTTGGCTGAGAGAGAGAGAGAGAGAGAGAGAGAGAGAGAGAGAGAGTCATTTAATGGTATTTAGAAAGATGGAGCAGACAATTGATTCAGTTAGCTCCAGTATATTTAGTGTGGTTCTCACTGCAGAGCGTTCCTGTGTACTTTTCCTGATATACTACAGACAGGCAGTTCATTCAGTTAGCTTCAGTATATTCAGTACTGTATCCTGTGCAGCTAGATCTCGCTGCAGACCGTTCCTGTTGTTCTGTTCCTAATATACTACAGGCAGGCAGTTCATTCAGTTAACTGCAGTATATTCAGTATACTGTATCCAGTTTAGCTAGATCTCACTGCTGACTGTTCCTGTTGTTCTGTTTCTAATATACTACAGGCAGGCAGTTGATTCAGTTAGCTGCAGTATATATTGAGTACTATATCCTGTGCAGCTAGATCCCGCTGCAGACTGTTCCTGTTGTTCTGTTCCTAATATACTAAAGGCAGGTAGTACATTCAGTTAGCTGCAGTATATTCAGTACTGTATCCTATGCAGCTAGATCTTGCTGCAGACTGTTCCTGTTGTTCTGTTCCTAATATACTACATGCAGGCAGTACATTCAGTTAGCTGCAGTATATTCAGTATACTGTATCCAGTTTAGCTAGATCTCACTGCAGACCGTTCCTGTTGTTCTCTTCTTAATATACTACAGGCAGGCAGTTGATTCTGTTAGCTGCAGTATATTGAGTACTGTATCCTGTGCAGCTAGATCCCGCTGCAGACCGTTCCTCCATGCTCACTTCCCCAATTTATTTTTAGCAAGTGCAGAAAACAAGACTAAAAGGGTAGCCATTGTCTTTGCCAAATCTTGCAATGTTTCCTTAATCTCAGAAGTAAAGGACCCAGAGGGCAGATTCATCCTGGTAAAGGGAACAATTGAGGGAAACCTCTACACCCTGATTTCCTACTACGCACCTAATAAAGGTCAAGCCACCTTTGTCAAACACCTATTTGATTCCCGCTCCCCAAGTCTGGAGGGCACAGTCATATTTGGGGGGGGGGGCTCCAACTCTGCCTTTGACCAGGCTCTAGACAGATCTAGAACCCCTTCTTCTCAACTCACCAGACCGACCAGAGAGAGCCTCAAAATTGCCAAACGTATCCATGCTCAAGGCATGGCTGATGTCTGGAGAGAACTTAACCCAGGTAAACGTGACTTTTCACATTTCTCCAGTCCCCACAACTTATACGCTAGGATTGACCACCTGCTAGTCCAGACCCACACTATCCCTCTTATCATCTCATTGAGAATTCATGATACCGTTTTATCTGACCACTCACCTGTGTCCATGTCACTGCACAGGCGATATCAGAAACCAGGAACAGGGCACTGGAGATTAAATGAATCCCTACTCTCTGACCCAGTAAGAGTACAGATGCTAGAGAAATCCCTTAAAGAGTACTTTACCATTAACAAAACAGAGGGGATCTCAGAAGAAACCTTGTGGGCAGCAAACAAAACGTTTATACGAGGAGAAATTATCAAAATGACCACTCAAATTAAACGAGAAACAGAAGCTGACATAAAGAGTCTAGATGGTGAATACTCCTCCTTGCGTTATCAGCACAAATGACATCCCTCTCAATCACTGAGGATCCAACTTGACAAGACCAGATTGCAGCTCAACCTTGCCCTCACAGCGAAGGCTGAAAAACAGATACAATGGAGCAAAAACAAATTCTACACCCAGAGTGATAGGTTGGGCTCCATGCTGGCCTCTAAATTAACACCTAAACTCCACTCATTTGCAATGTCCAAAATTAGAATCCCAGGACAAGGCACTTCAGCTAACCCAACCAAAATCCTTGAGGTATTCCATGACTTCTACTCCAAACTTTATAGTCCCCATGACAACAAAGACACGACACTTATCTCAGAGTATCTCGACACACTCCCTATCCCCTCTCTATCCACAGACCATAAAGAAATTATGGAAGCCCCCTTCTCAGTAGAAGAGGTCCGGGAAGTTATTAAAGCCCTTAAGTCGGGCTCAGCGCCGGGCCCAGATGGTCTTTCAAATCCCTACTACAAGACATTCACCTCTATCCTGTCCCCCCATCTGACTAAATTTCTTAACACAAAGATGCAGGGAACCCCACTTGGTCCTCATCTTAACACTGCCTTTATTGCAGTAATACTGAAACCGGACAAAAACCCAGAAGTTTGTAATTACAGACCCATCTCTCTCATCAATAGCGACTTGAAAATCCTCACCAAAATTTTAGCGAATCGTCTGGGTTCTTTCATCAACCGATATATACATAAGGATCAAGTGGGGTTCATTCCAGGAAGACAGAATCCTGATCAGATCAGGAGAGCCATCAACATAGTCTCCATCCTTCAAACAGGTTGGAACTGGGGCCCTAAACAATCAGGCATGTTTCTTTCCCTAGACCTTCAAAAGGTCTTTGATTTGGTCTCTTGGCTGTGTATCTTTGTGATCCTGGAACGCTGGGGTTTTGGTGACAAATTCATGGGCTTGATGCAAACTCTCTACTCAAATCCTAAAGCTCATATTAAAATCCAAGGATACTATTTGAAACCAATATCCATAGCTAAAGGTACCAGGCAAGGCTGTCCTTTATCCCACCTATTTTTTGCAATAGCTATAGAAACACTCGCCATTTCCATCTGACAAAACCCCAGCATTCAGGGTGTCAAATGTGGGTCTCAGGTCCACAAATATGGCCTCTTTGCAGACGACATACTCCTTTTCCTCACCTCCTCGATTACTACCCTACCTAACCTATGCCAATCCCTACACAAATTCTCCAAGATATCTGGTCTCCAGGTAAATTACCTTAAGTCACGGCTCTTAACATCTCCCTTCACCCTGACACCGTGGACATCCTACGCAATAACTTTAAATTCCAATGGAGCTCTTCCTCCATTAAATATCTAGGTATCAACCTAACAGCTAAAGTCGAAAATCTTTACAATAGTAACTATCCTCCCATGTACCGGAAACTGGAGCAGGATCTCATAACATGGTCCAAACTCAATCTATCTTGGCTCGGGAGGATCAATTCTGTAAAGATGACGCTGCTCCCCAAACTCCTCTACCTGTTACGATCACTACCAATCCCTATTAAAAGAGAACACATTAAATTGTTTCAAAGCAAAATTCTCAAGTTTACTTGGGGGAAGGCAGGCTACAGGATTCCACAACAAACACTTTATTTACATAGACAAAAAAGGGGCCTAGGGTTACCCCAACTCCACAAATATTACTTAGCAGCCAGAATAGCTCAACTCTCAGTGATCTATTTGATATATGAGAAACCAGACTGGGTCCATATTGAAAGGCAGGCAGTACCTCAATTCACCCTTGACTATCTACTCAGGTCAAACCTGAACCCCCCCTCCCCCCATCATGGCCCCTACCCTCTCCCACACGTATGCCCTCTGGGACGCCATGCGCTCCAATGCTACATTAGTCTCAGCATACAAACCATTAACTCACATATTCAATAACCCTGCCTTTCCTCCAGGACAAAATATCCAAGCATTTAAATGGTGGCTGGATAAGGGGCTATACCAAATCAGACATTTTTTTTTCACAGCAGCAGGCCCTATCATCCTTTCCTATTGTGCCAAAAAATGAGATCTACCAAACTCAGAAAATTTCAGATTTGGACAGATCTCACACTTTGTACAAAAAATCTGGAAGGATAAACCCCTCCCACCACAATTTATTGAATACGAACTATGGTGTGGTCAAACCATGGACCAAAGGGGGGGGGGGGGTATCGATAGTTTACTCGTCACTTACCTCTCCATCTACTAAGTCACCCTACATGCAACAATGGGAGTCAGACTTCCAATTCCATTGGGATCTGGGGGTATGGCAGAAAGAAAGCTTCAACTCTTTCAAGAGCATCCTAAACAAAACACTAATAGAAGCAAGCCTTAAAATCATCTTGAGATGGTACTACACCCCATCACGTCTTGCCTCAACATCTGGTTGGATTGTCCCAGAATATGTTCATTCTGGTGAAAAGTGTTCAACTTGATTGAAAAGCTTGTAGGAAGCCAGATCCCCAGATCCCCTTTGGTAGCCCTTCTCAACGCCCATATCCCAAACATCTCCAAAGCCTCCCGGAGACTGATCCGATTCATATTGCTGGGAGCCAAACTTACGGTTGCTAAAGCCTGTAAAAGCCCCAAGATCTCCTTCCTAGCAGTTATTAGAAAACTCTCCTGGATTATGTCACAGGAAAAGTTATCCAACATAATGTCAGACACAGTCAACAGATTTGAATCCACCTGGGAGCCCTGGGCCATTTATGTAGGATCCCCGTTGACCACTAACTCAATGACTCCCTGTGATATTCTATATACTCCAATTGATGTTCCATACTTTCCTTACACCCCCCCCCCCTCCTTCCCCTATACTACTCCTTCTCCTTTTCCCTCCTTTTACCTGTCCCTCTTCTTTTTTTCCACTCTCTTCATCTGTTAATACTTAGTTGGAAAATGACAGGTTTCTGTACACGGAGGCCTCCCTGAGTTTTTTTTTTTTTTTCCATAAGTTTTTATTGAGCAAAAGTAACAAACAATATTACATCGAATACAGAGAGGAGAAATGAGGGGGAGGGAAACGAAGAAAAAAAAAAAGGGGAACAGTGCAATCCGGGCAAGCCGGCAAAACGGTACAGCAGAGCAAAAACGTAAACCATAGGCACATGGTTGTATCTGGAACACATATGAACAGATATCGGAAAACATTAGGGCCTGAGCCTTTATTGTCTCGGTTCCAGTTCCGACTATATGTTTACATCCTTACGTAGTTTAGTGTCTAGGGTGTCTAGGGTGTCTGGGGAAATGTACCTATAGGATAGCAAGGTGGAAATAGGGGGGGGGGGAACAGGGCTGACCAGAGTGGTAGGAGAGAAAGATTACTAGGAAGTAGGGGGGGGGGGCGAAGGAAAGGGGGGGGAGGAGAATAGACGGGGGAAATAAAAAAGGGGGGGGGAGAGCTGGGGTGGGAGGGGGAGGAAAGAGTGATAGCAGGGAGAAGGGGGGTGACCTCTCGTCCGGGCCTCTTTTGGGGGAGACTTCAGGTGGGGACGTGGGAGCAATCGTCTCCCTGGGGGAACTTTATCTAATCAGAGGGGACATGTTGTTTGCATTCAGGGGTTGTTTTAAAGTGTAACCAGCACGCCCAAGTGGTCGAGAATTTCTCCATTCTCTCTTGGGAAATGTGGATCAATTCTTCCATGTCGCAGATTGTCGAGATGGTCGTAAGCCATTCTTTGATTGATGGTGATTGGACGGTGCGCCAGTGTCTGGGGATGCATAGTCTGGCCGCATTGACCATATGCATGGCCAGGGATTTGTAGTAGGCCTTTCTAGATAAGGACGTATGATGCAGGAGGAACTGACAAATGCAGATAATCAGAATATATCCATCTGATGGACAGAACACTCCCCGCCTGACGTCAAGTGACGTCACTAAACAGAGTCCTCCGTAGAAAGTAACAGAACAAGTTCAGTCACTGGTCTCAAGAAACACTTTGGCTCATTCTGTTGAAAGGTCTTGACCTCGACCTTACGGACAAGATTATCTTTGCTTGGCAGTACTTTGGTGACTAGACCTAAAGGCCACATGTTCCTTAGTGTCTGGCAATCTCTCATGAGCACAACATCACCAAGTTTAAGGTTAGGTTTTTCTGAGGCACTTCCTCCCTTTGTTTAAGAGTTTGGAGT